>PJEN01011345.1:0-64446 GCA_004024605.1 Pteronura brasiliensis
TGTCTGACACTCGCCTTAACTTCATATTCTGGGGAGATTGCCTCAGCATCAGAAGGTTTAGGATCCATGTCCTACATCCTAACCATACACCTAGCTTGGGTTTTCAGAATTCCATCCCTTGAGTCCTGGAAAGCAAGCTCTCTAGATTGGGGCTCTGGAGCCACCCCACTGGACTCTTCTTGCCCTCAAGAGGGAAATTTTGCCAATGGACCTGCAGAAAATACGTAGATATGGCCAATGGGGACACCTCCATTTACAGTAACTGATCCTACACATTCTGTCCCTTAGCCTTAGCCCCGACCTCCAGTCATCCATCCACATAGCTGGCCTCAGATTCAGCAGATCAGAACTGTCCCTAATGGTAACCCTTGGTTCAGTTTTCAGGCATCTATACCCAAAGCCCTTCTCTCGATTCCCTCCATATGGGGATATCTGTGCCATACAACAGGACTCCACATATCCGCCAGAATGAAATCATACCATTTGGAGCTGGGCAAATCCCCCAGAGCAGGAGAAACCTCCCTGGCCCCAGGAGGTCACACACACATTTGGCAACCCCACTGTACTAAAATTCTAGTCTGGTCTGAGGGAATGCCTGACATTCACCCTAATATCACATTCAGGGGAGCCTGACTCAGCATCTGCAGATAGGGGATCCATGCCCTACACCATAACCATACACTGAGCTTAGGTTTTCAGAATTCCATACCTTGAGTGCTGGAATGCAAGCCATCCAGATTGGGGACTCTGGAGCCACTCCACTGGACTCTTCTTGCCCTCAAGATGGAAATTGTGCCCTTTGGAGCTGAACAAAATACATAGATATGGGAAAATGTACAAGAATCCCAATGCCACCACACTTTCGTTCTCTACCTTGTACACTAATATGCATTTGAAACAACCTGAGTCCCATCCTCCAATCATTCCCCAGAACATATGGACAGAGACCCTTCATATTGGACTTGCCATGGCCCTCTGTCCTATCCTAATCTTAGACTGATGTTTCAGGCATCCATAGCCAGAGCCCTCCTCGACAATCCCTCCACATGAGCACACCTGATAAACAGTACAGAAATCCTCCTGCCCCCCAGAGGAAAACCTTGCTCTTTGGAGGTATGTAAAACCCTTAGAGTTGGAAGAAATCAGCGTTGCCCCTGAGGCCACACCCACTTCTACAGGCCACCCTGGAACCAAACACCCATTGTGACCCTTAACCTGAGCCCCATTTTCAACAAAGCCCCATGGGTAGCTCACCCTTGAGAAAGGATTTGGGGTCTGCCATGCCACTACGACCTAACCCTAAACATAGGTGGGGATTTCAGGCATCCATAACCAGTACTATGCTCTCAAATCCCTCCATATGGGGGACCCCTGAGCCATAAAACAGGACACAAACAATTGCACAGAATAGACCAATCATTTTAAAACTCACAAAAACCCCAGAGTGGGAGAAAACTCCATGGCCCAATGAGAACACCCTGACATTTGGTGGATCACAGGGACAGAAACACTAGCTTGAGCATAACTACTGACATTCGCTTTAACCTCAGATCCACGGGACCACTTCTAAGCATCTGTAGAATAGACCTGCCATGCCCTAGGACCTAACCCTATCCCTAGCATGGGTTTTCAGACTTTTGTTAGAAGAGATTTGGCCCACATGCCCACCAGATAAAGAACTTTGGAGACACACCATGGGACTCTGCCTACCTTCCAGATGGAAACTGTGTTTATTGGAGCTGAACAAAAGCCCCAGATTAGGAGAAAACTGCATGGCCAATGAGGCCGCATTCATTTACGGAAACCTACTATGGAATTTAATGCACATTCTGTTGCTCCACCTGAGCCCTACCCTCCAGTCAGCCACCCTCGTTGCTGGCACCAGAGACAGCAGATCCGTCCTGCCATGCACATAGTCCCCTAAATCTAACCTTAGGTTGGGTATTCAGCCATCCATACCCTCAGTCCTGCTCTCGAATCCCTCCATACAGGGAACCATGCAACAGGATTCCATTTCTCTCCCAGAATGAAATCATACTATTTGGAGCTGAGCAAATCCCCCAGAGCAAGAGAAATCCCCATGACCCCATGATGGCAACCTCATATTCCGCAGCATTAATGGACACAAATTTTTGTCTGGTCTGAGTGAATGCCTGACATTTACCCTAACTTCAGAATCTGGGGAGTTCGCCTCAGCATCTACAGATTGGGGATCCATGCCCTACACCCCAACCATACACTGAGCTTGAGTATTCAGAATTCCATCCCTCGAGTCCTGGAACACAATCGCTCCAGATTGGGGACTCTGGAGCCATCCCACAGGACTCCCCTGTCCTCCAAAGGAAACTGTGCCCTATGGATCTGCACAAAACCCCTAAATCAGGCGATATATGCAAATCTCTGATGGCACCCACATCTGTAATCCACCCTGAACACTAATATGCAGTCTGACAAAACCTGAGTCCCATCCTCCAAGCAGCCACCGGGACAGCTGGCACCAGAGTCAAGAGATCAGACCTGCCTTACCCCTAGACCCTAATCCTAAACCTAAACCCTGTGGTTTTAGACATCCATACCCAGAACACTCCTATCAAATCCCTCCATATGGAGTACCCCTGCGCCACAAAACAGACTCGTCCTGCCTCCCAGAAGAAACATTGTTTTTGGAGCTATGTAAAACCCTCAGAGTTGGAAGAAACTTGCATTTCCTGTGAGGCCATGCCCACTTGTACAGGCCACCCTGGATACAAATACCCATTGTGACCTTGAGCCTGAGCCCAATTTTTAACACAGCCCCCATGGGCAGCTCACCCTAGAGGCAAGATATAATACCTGCCATGCCACTTCTTCCTAATACTACATGTAGGTTGGATTTTCAGGCATCCATAACAGGAACCCTGATCACAAGTCCCTCCATACCGGGGACACTGCGCCATAAAACACGAAAGCACCTATCACCTAGAATCAACCAAACTATTTGGAACTTCGCATAAACCCCAGAGCACGAGAAAACTCCATGGCCCAATGAGGACACGCATACATTTGGGAGCTGTAGTGGACACAAATCTAAGTCTGGTCTGAGCGAATACCTGACACTCACACTATCATCAGAAACTTGGGATCTCTCCTCAGCATCCGCAGAAAGGGGATCCATGCCCTACACTCTAACCAAAAACTGAGCTTGGTTTTTCAGAATTCTGACCTGTGCATCAGGTTCACCCCTATGCAGGAATTGGAGATAAGGTCTACCTTCCAATGGCTGAAAACCCAACTTGGGAAGGGATGATGGCCTAATGCCATGGCAGTTCCGATGTGCTGGTTGTGTGGTCAGCTGTCTGGGTGTCTGTTGGAAGGTCTGGGCTCAGGCTGTGTAAGACAGAGCATTAGTGCTTAGAGTAGCCTATGCAATTGATGTGTTGCAGATGGCCCAGCAGGTTGATCCTCATTTGTGGTTTCTGGGCAACCCCATAGGCAATGTTTTTGTTCTGGTGGGCAGGCAGAGTGCTTCGTTGTGGCCTCAGAATTCCCAATCGGGAGGGCTTGTGGGCCAGGAGTGTGAGGACAGAAGTATGAAAACACAAACTAGGGTTAGGTTTGGGGCCGAGGGCCCAGCAGGCCCACTCTGCAGAGACTGAATGGAGATCTCCTGCATCTGAAGGTAGGGCAAGGATCAGACGTTGGCTGAGGCTGGAGTTTGTGTCCATGATGGCCCCTTCATGAAGTGGGAGCCTCAAGGGGCCAAGGAAGTTTTCCCACGTTGAGTTTGTGAGTTGCTCCAAATCACAAGTTTTCCTTCCGTGGGACAGTCGAGTCCTGTTGAATGGCACCAGAATGTCCCATACGGAAAGTCTGGAGAGAAGGGTTCGAAGAATGGATGCCTATACACCATAGCTCACATTCCCATTAGCTATTAGCGACAAGACATGTTTGAACTGCTGGCTCTGGGGCGAGCTACCCAGGTGGCTGAGCTGAAATGGACTCTCCTGAGGATGGGTCATAATGTGGGTTTGTGTCCATGGAGATCTTGAAATGTGCTGGTGGCTCAGGACTCTTGTAGTATTCCCCTACCCGAAGGGTTTGTCACAACTCCAACAAGAAAGCTCCCCATGTGGAGACGAGGAAGGTTCTGTTTGGTGCCTTAGGAAAGCCCCATATGCTGTTCTTTGAAACCAGTCCTCTGAGGAGAGACACCTAGAAACCAAAGCTAGGGTTCAGATTAGGTCTTAGGGGCTTGTCCGTTTCAATCTTCTGACTCGGGGGCACTGTCTGTGTGTCTAACTGGATACAGTTGCTCAGCTTGTGTCAGGGTGCCTCTCCTAGTCCAGGACGGCCTACACTATTGGGATGGCCTCGGGGGCCTTGGAGGTTTCTCCTAATCTGCAGGGTTGTGGCCATTGGATTGGGCACAGTTTCCATGGAGAGGACAAGCACAGTCCTTTGGTGTGGCTCCAGAGGCCCTAGCCTGGAGGGTGTGTGGGCCAGGGCTGTGAGGGACAGAAGTCTTGAAACACAAACTCGGCTTAGGTTTGGCGCCGAGGGTATGGCACACCATATCTACAGACCATGAGGGGAGTTCCTCGGGTTATGAAAGAAGGGGGAGTGGGAGGCCGTAGCTCAGGCTTTTGTCTCTGGATGTTATGTCCAGGATAGGCGTGGAATGGATGGGTGGCCTCAGGGACCATGGAGGAGTCTCCCTCTCTGGGGATTTGGCAAAGCTCCCAAGAGTTTGGGGTCATTATTTGGGAAGGGTGGAGTCCTGTTGTTTAGCTCAAGTGTCTCTCCAAGAGAGGGAATCCAGAGCAGAGTCCTGGGTACGGGTGACCGGAAAACTGGAACTCTGGTGAGGATTGGGAGCATAGAAGCATGGCAAGTCCCATATGCCGGCTCTTGGTCCAGGCTTTGAGAGGCCTTACTTGAACATGGGGCTCACGCTGAGGGTCACAATGCAAGTTTGTGCCCAAGGTGGCATTCACGTTTGGGCGTGGCCTCATGGGCCATGAAGGTTTCTCCTACCCTGAAGGTGTGACTCCATGCCAACAGCAAGCTTTACTGCCATGGGGAAGGAGGAGTTCTGATTTGTGCTTCAGGTGCCCACCTGTGCAGTGATTTGATAGAATGCCTAGCTTCAGATGTCTGAAAACCTAGGTTGGGAAGAGATGACGGCCTAAGGCCACGGCGTGTCTGATGTGCTGGGTGTGCGGCCAGCTGTACCACCTGGTGTAAGGGTACATCTGACCTCAGGCTGTGACAGACCGAGCATTAGTGCCCAGGGCAGCCTATCCAATTGTGGTGCAGTTGAGGGTCGAGCTGGTTGATCCTCTTTTGCGGTTTCTGGGCAGCCCCATAGGGCAAGATTTTCCTTCTGGTGGGCAGGCAGAGGGCTGCATTGTGGTTCCGGAATTCACAATCTGGAGAGCTTGTTTGCCAGGAGTGTGAAGAAGGAAGTCTGAAAACACAAGCTAGGGTTAGATTTGGGGCTGAGGGCACGGCAGGCCCTCTCTGCAGAGGCTGAATTGAGATCTACTGCATCTAATGTCAAGTTGAGGATCAGACTCAGGCTGAAGTTTGTGTCCATGATGGACCCTTCCTGAAGGGGGTGGGGGCGTCATGGGGGCAGGGAGGTTTTCTGTGCTGGAAATTGTGATCTACTCCAAACTTCAAGGTTTCCTTCTGCGGGACAGTCAAGTACTATTGGAGAGTTCCAGGACGCCCCTACGGAAAGTCTCGAGAACAGGGGTCTAAGCATGGATGCCTGGAAACACCACTTCACATTCCCATTGGCCGGTCGGGACAGGCATGTTCGATCTGCAGGCTCTTGGGCGAGCTCCCCAGAGGGCTGAGTGGAAATAGACTCTCCTAATGGGTCATAATGTGGGTTGGTGACCATGGAGACCTTGGAATGTGGCGGTGGCTCAGAGACTCTGCAGGATTCTCCAACCCAAAGGGTTTGACACAGCTCCATTAAGGAAGCTTCCCATGTGGAGATGAGAGGTGTTCTTTTAGGTGCCTCAGGAAAGCCCCATATGCTGGTCTTGGAACCCAGGCCTCTGAGGAGTGACACCTGGAAACCAAAGCAAGAGTTCAGATTAGGACCTAGGGGCCTGTCTCGTTCAATCTTTTGTCTGTACTGACATCTATGTGCATGTCTGCATGGATGTAGCTGCCCAGCTTGTGTCAGAATGCCCCTCTTTGTCCAGGGCAGCTTACAGTAGTGGGATGTCCTCAGGGATCCTGAGGTTTCTCCTATTTTGTAGGGTTGTGGCCAATGGAATGGGCACAGTTTCCTAGGAGAGAGCAGGTACAGTCCTGTGGTGTGGCTCCAGAGGCCCCAGCCTGGAGGGTGTGTGGGCCAGGGCTGTGGGGACAGACTTCCTAAAACTCAAACTTGGCTCAGGTTTGGGGCTGAAGGTATGGCAGGCCCGATCTACAGACCGTGAGGTGAGCTCCTCAGGATATGAAAAGAGGACGAGTGGGAGGCAGTCGCTCAGGCTTTTGTCTCTGGATGCTGTGTCCAGGATGGACATTTAATGTAGGGGTGACCTCATGGGCCGTGGACGAGTCTCCCTCTCTGGTGATTTGCTGAGCTCCCTAGGGCTTGGGGTCATTCTGTGGGAAGGGAGGAGTCCTGTGTTCTGCCTCAGGTGTACCCCCAATAGAGGGATTCTAGAGCAGACCAGTGGGTACTGGTGACTGGAATATCCGACCTCTGGTTAGGCCTGGGGGCCTATGGGCATGGCAAGCCCCATATGCGGGCTCATAGTCCAGCCACTGAGAGGCATTACTTGAATACGGGGCTCACGCTGAGGATCCCAATGCGTGTTTGTGCCCAAGGCGGCCCTCAAGCATGGGCGTGGCCTCATGGGCCATGCAGGTTTCTACTAAACTGAAGGTTTGACACCATGCTGACAGCAAGGTTTCCTGCCATGGGGAAGGAGGAGTTCTGACTTGTGCATCAGGAACCTCCCTTTGCAGGGATTGGAGATAAGGTCTAGGTTCTGATGCCTGAAAACCCAGGTTGGGAAGGGATGGCTTTAGGCCATGGCGGGTCCAATGTGCTGGGTGTGCGGCGAGCTGTCTGCATGTCTGTTGAAAGGTCTGTTCTCAGCCTGTGTAAGACAGAGCATTAGTGCTTAGGGTAGCCTATGCAATTGGCATGTTGCTGATGGCTGAGCAGGTTGATCCTCATTTGGGGTTTCTGGGCAACCCCATAGCTAATGTTTTTCTTCTTGTGGGCAGGGAGAGGTCTGCGTTGTGGTTCTGGAATTCCCAATCTGGAGGGCTTGTTTGCCATGATTGTGAGGACGGATGTTGAAAACAGAAGCTAGGGTTAGGTTTGAGGCCAAGGGCACAGCAGGCCCACTCTGCAGAGGCTGAATAGAGATCTCCTGCATCTGAAGTCATGGGAGGATTAGACATTGGCTAGGCTGGAGTTTGTGTCCATGATGGCCCCTTCATGAATGGGGGGATTTTCATGAGGGCCTGAAGTTTTTCCTACGCTGGGGTTTGTGAGCTGCTCTCAACTGCAAGGTTTGCTTCTGTGGGACAGTCGAGTCCTGTTGGATAGCTCCAGGCGTCCCATACAGAAAGAATCGAAAGCAAGGTTCATAGGATAGTGGCCTCGGGGCACCTGGGTGGCTCAGTAGGTTAAAGCCTCTGCCGTCGGCTGGGGTCATTTTCCCAGGGTCCTGGGATCGACCCACACATCAGGCTCTTGGCTCATCAGGGAGCCTTCTTCCCCCTCACTCTCTGCCTACTTGTGATTTCTGTCAAATAAATAAACAAAATATTAAAAAAAAAGATTTCAGACCAATATCACTGATGAATATGGATGCTAAGTTTCTCAACAAGATCCTAGCAAAAAGGATCCAACAGCACATTAAAAAGATTATCCACCATGACCAGGTGGGATTCATTCCTGGGCTACAAGGATGGTTCAACATTCACAAATCAATCAATGTGATAGAACAAATTAATAAGAGAAGAGAGAAGAACCACATGGTCCTCTTAATTGATGCAGAAAAAGCATTTGACAAAATCCAGCACCCATTCCTGATTAAAATGCTTCAAAGTATGAGGATAGAGGGAACATTCCTGAACTTCATCAAATCTATCTGTGAAAGACCCACAGCAAATATCATCCTCAATGGGAAAAAGCGTGCAGCCTTCCCATTGAGATCAGGAACACGACAAGGATGCGCACTCTCACCACTCTTGTTCAACATAGTATTAGAAGTCCTAGCAACAGCAATCAGACAACAAAGAGAAATAAAAGGTATCCAGATTGGCAATGAAGAAGTCAAACTCTCTCTCTTCGCAGATGACATGATTCTTTATATGGAAAACCCAAAAGACTCCACCCCCAAACTACTAGAACTCATACAGCAATTCAGTAACTTGGCAGGGTACAAAGTCAATGTACATAAATCAGTGGCTTTCTTATACACTAACAATGAAAATACAGAAAGGGAAATTAGAGAATCAATTCCATTTACTATAGCCCCAAGAACCATAAGATACCTGGCAATACACCTAACCAAAGAGGTGAAGGATCTGTACTCGAGGAACTACAGAACACTCATGAAAGAAATTGAAGAAGACACAAAAAGATGGAAGACCATACCATGCTCTTGGATCGGAAGAATAAACATTGTTAAAATGTCTATATTGCCTAGAGCAATCTATACTTTTAATGCCATTCCAATTTAAATTCCACCGGTATTCTTCAAAGAGCTGGAGCAAATAATCCAAAAATTTGTATGGAACCAGAAGAGACACCGAATCGCTAAGGAAATGTTGAAAAACAAAAATAAAACTGGGGACATCACGTTACCTGATTCAAGCTTTACTACCAAGCTGTGATCACCAAGACAGCATGGTACTGGCATAAAAACAGACACATAGACCAGTGGAACAGAGTAGAGAGCCCAGATATGGACACTCAACTCTATGGTCAAATAATCTTCGACAAAACAGGAAAAAATATACAGTGGTAAAAAGACAGTCTCTTCAATAAATGATGCTGGGAAAACTGGACAGCTATATGTAGAAGAATGAAACTCGACCATTCTCTTACACCATACACGAAGATAAACTCAAAATGGATAAAAGACCTAAACGTTAGACAAGAATCCATCAGAATCCTAGAGGAGAACATCGGCAGTAATCTCTTCAATATCAGCCACAGCAACTTCTTTCAAGATATGTCTCCAATGGCAAAGGAAAGAAAAGCCAAAATAAATTTTTGGGACTTCATCAAAATTAAAAGCTTCAGCACAGCAAAGGAAACAGTCAAGAAAACAGACAACCCACGGAATGGGAGAAGATATTTGCAAATGACAGTACAGACAAAAGATTGATATCTAGGATCTATAAAACTCCTCAAACTCAACTCACACAAAACAGATAATCATATCAAAAAATGGGCAGAAGATATGAACAGACACTTCTCCAATGAAGACATATATATGGCTATCAGACACATGAAAAAATGTTCATCATCACTAGCCATCGGGAAGATTAAAATTAAAACCACATTGAGATATCACTTTACACCAGTTAGAATGACCAAAATTAGCAAGACAGGAAACAACATGTGTTGGAGGGGATGTGGAGAAAGGGGAACCCTCTTACACTGTTGGTGGGAATGCAAGTTGGTGCAGCCTCTTTGGAGAACAGTGTGGAGATTCCTCAAGAAATTAATAATAGAGCTTCCCTATGACCCTGCCATTGCTCTACTGGGTATTTACCCCAAACATACAGATGTAGTGAAAAGAAGGGCCATCTGTACCCCAATATTTATAGCAGCAATGGCCATGGTTGCCAAACTGTGGAAAGAACCAAGATGCCCTTCAACGGACGAATGGATAAGGAAGATGTGGTCCATATACACCATGGAGTATTATGCGTCCATCAGAAAGGATGAATACCCAACTTTTGTAGCAACATGGACGGGACTGGAAGTGATTATGCTGAGTGAAATAAGTCAAGCAGAGAGATCAATTATCATATGGTTTCACTTATTTGTGGAGCATAACAAATAGCATGGAGGACCTGGGGAGTTAGGAGAAGGCAGTTGGGGGAAATTGGAAGGGGAGGTGAACAATGAGAGACTATGGACTCTGAAAAACAATCTGAAGGGTTTGAAGAGGTGGGGAGTGGTAGGTTGTTGGAACCAGGTGGTGGGTATTAGAGAGGGCCGGAATGCATGGAGCACTGGGTGTGGTACAAAAACAATGAATACTGTTATGCTGAAAATAAATTTAAAAAATGATTAAAAAAAAAGACAAAACAAACAAACAACAACAACACCAACAAAAAACAAAGGATGGTGGCCTTGATAACCCACCTCGCATTGCCTTGGCTTGTAGATACAAGGCAGGTTTGATCTGCTGACTCTGCGGGAACAAACTAGGAGCAGAGTTTAAATTGACTCTCCTGAGGATGGGTTATAGTGTGGGTTTGTGTCCATGGAGACAGGGGAATGTGTCAGTGGCTTAGGGGCCCTGCAGGATTCCCCTACCTAGAGGGTTTGACACAATTCCAAAGAGCAAGCCTCCCACTTGGAACGAGAGGTGTTCTGTTTGGTGCTTCAGGAAATCCCCATATACTGGCCTTTAAAACCAGGCCTCTGAGAAGAGATGACTGGAAACTAAAGCTAGTGTTCAGATTAGAGCCTAGGGGACTTTCCTTTTCAATCTTTTTGCCTGGGTACATCTGTCTGCATGTCTGAATGCAGGTAGTTGCTCAGCTTTTTTCAAAATGCCCCCGATTGTCCAGGGCAGCCTGTATGATTGGGATGGCCTCAGGAGCCTTGGAGGTTTCTCCTAATCTGTAGGGTTGTGGCCAATAGAATGGGCAAAATTTCCTTCGAGAGGGTAGGCACAATCCTGCTGTGTGGCTCCAGGGGCCCCAACCTGGAGCGTGTTTGGGCCAGGGCAGTGAGGACAGATGTCTGAAAACAAAAACTAGGCTTAGGTTTGGGGCCGAGCGTGTGGCAGGCCCCATCTACAGACCGTGAGGGGAGCTCCTTGGGTTATTACATAAGGGCAAATGTGAGGCTGTCACTCAGGCTTTTGTCTCTGGATTTTGTGTCAAGGATGGCCTGGAAATAGAGAGGTGCCTTATTTTCCCTGGTCGATTCTCCCTCATGGTGGATTTTTGCCCGGAATGCAATAGTTTCGGTCACTCTGCCGGTAAGGAGAGTCTTGTTTTATGTCTCAGGTGTCCCTCAACAAGAGGGATTCCAGAGCAGAGGCCTGTGCATGGGCGACTGGAAAACCCTTACTTGGGTTAGGATTATGGCCAAGGGGCATGACAAGCCCAATATGCCATGGTTACAGCCACTGAGATGTCTTATTTGAACACGGGGCTCACGCTGAGTGTCACAATGTCTGTTTGTGCCCAAGGCGATCCTCAAGTATGATCATGGCCTCAAGGCCCATGCAGGTTTATCCTACTCTGAGTGTTTGACTTTGACATCCTTCAGCATCCCAACAGCAATGTTTTTTGACATGGGGAAAGAGGAGTTCTGTTTGGTGCATCAGGTTCCTTCAGTTCCAGTGATTTGTGATAAGGTCTAGGTTCTGATGTCTGAAAACTCAGTCTGGGAATTGATGACAGCCTAGGGCCATTGCGGGTAAAATCCGCTTGATATGCATCGAGGTGTGTGTCAGTCTTAAGGGAGGTCTGGCTCAGGCTGTTTTAAAAAGAGCATTACTACACTGGGCTGCCAAGGAAATTGGGCGGCAGTCGAGGTCGTGCATGTTGACACATACTAGGGGTTTCTGGGCAGCCCCATTAGGCAATTTTTTTCTTTTGGTGCACAGGCAGAGTGCTGCGTTGTGACTCCAGAGTACCCAATCTGGAGGGCTTCCCTTCTAGAGTGTGTGGAAAAAAGTCCAAAAACAGTAGCTTTGGTTAGTTCAAATGTGGTGGTGACTCTGATATCCTGCAGGATTCTCCTAAACTGAGGGTTTTACACAGCTCCAATTAACAACGTTTCCTTCTGGGGACAGGAGGTTTTCTGTGGCTCAGGGAATTCCCCTATGTGTGCATCTGTGACCAGGCCTCTGGAGATAGATGTCTGGATACCTAAGCTAGGGTACAGATGAGAGCCTAGGGGCATGTGAGGTTCAATCTTCTTTTGCGGGGCCATCTACCAGGATGTCTTACCGGAGGTAGGTATTCAGGGTGTGTCAGACTGGTCATTTTGGCCCAGGGCATCGTACGAAACTGGTGTGGCCTTGGGGCCTTGCAGGTGTCTCCTAATCTGGAGGGTTTTGGCAACTGTATAGGGCACAGTTTTCTGTGGGAGGCCAGACACAGTCTTGTCTGAAAACACAAACTTGGGATAGGACTAGTGTCAGTGGTATGGCAGGCCCGATCTGCATACCCTGAGGCGAGATCCTTGGGATCTGAAATTAGGGCATTGATACTTTGGTATCATTCTGAGGAAAAGGAGGCAACCTCATTGATGAAACCGGAACCTGAACACTAATACACATCTGTGCCTGGCCTGAGACCCAACCTCCAGTCAGCCACCCATGTACCTGGCCCCATACTCAAAAGATTGGACCTGCCATAGGTCCCTAATGATAAAGTCTACTCCCTAATGCTAAAGGGACTTTGTTTGTTTTTCAGGCATCCATTCCCAGAGTCTTGCTCTCAAATCCCTCCATATGAGGACCCTTGAGGTATACAACAGGCCCTGGAATCTCTCCGAGAATGAATCCGTACTATTAGAAGCTGTACAAAACCCCGGAGCAGGAGAACCCTCCATGACCCCTGGGGGCCACACACAGATTTGGCAGGCCTAATAGTCACAAATTCTACTCTGGTTGGAGCGAATGTCTGACACTCGCCCTAACTTCATATTCTGGAGTGAATGCCTCAGCATCAGAAGGTTTCAGATCCATGTCCTATACCTTAACATACACCTAGCTTGGGCTTTTGGAATCCATCCCTCGAGTCCTGGAAAGCAAGCCCTCCAGATTGGGGACTCTGGAGCCACCCCACTGGACTCCTCTTGCCCTCAAGAGGGAAATTGTGCCAATGGACCTGCACAAAATACGTAGATATGGCCAACGGAGACACCCCAATTTACTGTCCCGATCCTACACATTGTGTCCCTTAGCCTTACCCCGACCTCCAGTCATCCACCCACATAGCTGGCCTCAGATTCAGCAGATCAGAACTGTCCCTAATGGTAACCCTTGGTTCAGTTTTCAGGCATCTATACCCAAAGCCCTTCTCTCGATTCCCTCCATATGGGGATATCTGTGCCATACAACGGGACTCCACATCTACGCCAGAATGAATGAAATCATACCATTTGGAGCTGGGCAAATCCCCCAGAGCAGGAGAAACCTCCCTGGCCCCAGGAGGTCACACACACATTTGGCAACCCCACTGTACTAAAATTCTAGTCTGGTCTGAGGGAATGCCTGACATTCACCCTAATATCACATTCAGGGGAGCCTGACTCAGCATCTGCAGATAGGGAATCCATGCCCTACACCATAACCATACACTGAGCTTGGGTATTCAGAATTCCATACCTTGAGTGATAGAATGCAAGCCATCCAGATTGGGGAATCTGGAGCCACCCCTCTGGACTCTTCTTGCCCTCAAGATGGAAATTGTGCCCTTTGGAGCTGAACAAAATACATAGATATGGGAAAATGTACAAGAACCCCAATGCCACCACACTTTCGTTCTCTACCCTGTAGACTAATATGCAGTCTGACATAACCTGAGTCCAATTCTCCAATCAGTCCCCAGAAGAGATGGACAGAAACCCTTCATATTGGACCTGCCATGGCCCTCTGTCCTAATCCTAACCCTATATTGATGTTTCAGGCATCCATAGCCAGAGCCCTCCTCGACAATCCCTCCACATGGGCACACCTGATAAACAGTACAGAACTCCTCCTGCCCCCCAGAGGAAAACCTTGCTCTTTGGAGGTATGTAAAACCCTTAGAGTTGGAAGAAATCAGCGTTGCCCCTGAGGCCACACCCACTTCTACAGGCCACCCTGGAACCAAACACCCATTGTGACACTTAGCCTGAGCCCCATTTTCAACAAAGCCCCATGGGTAGCTCACCCTTGAGAAAGGATTTGGGGTCTGCCATGCCACTACGACCTAACCCTAAACATAGGTGGGGATTTCAGGCATCCATAACCAGTACCGTGCTCTCAAATCCCTCCATTAGGGGGACCCCTGAGCCACAAAACAGGACATAACCAATTCCGCAGAATAGACCAAACATTTTGGAACTCACAAAAACCCCAGAGTGGGAGAAAACTCCATGGTCCAATGAGCACACCCTGAAATTTGGTGAATCACAGGGACAGAAACTCCAGCTTGAGCATAATTACTGACATTTGCCTTAACCTCAGATCCATGGGACCACTTCTAAGCATCTGTAGATTAGACCTGCCATGCCTTAGGACCTAACCCTAACCTTAGCATGGCTTTTCACACTTCCGCCAAAGAGATCTGGCCCACAAGCCCACCAGATAAAGAACTTTGGAGACACACCATGGGACTCTGCCTACCTTCCAGATGGAAACTGTGTTCATTGGGGAAGAACAAAAACCCCAGATTAGAAAACTGCATGGCCAATGAGGCCGCATTCATTTACGGAAACCTACTATGGAATTTAATACACATTCTGTCCCTCTGCCTGAGCCCTACCCTCCAGTCAGCCACCCTCGTTGCTGGCACCAGAGACAGCAGATCCGTCCTGCCATGCACATAGTCCCCTAAATCTAACCCTAGGTTGGTTATTCAGCCATCCATATCCTCAGTCCTGCTCTCGAATCCCTCCATACAGGGAACCATGCAACAGGATTCCATTTCTCTCCCAGAATGAAATCATACTATTTGGAGCTGAGCAAATCCCCCAGAGCAAGAGAAATCTCCATGACCCCATGATGCAAACCTCATATTCTGCAGCATTAATGGACACAAATTTTTGTCTGGTCTGAGTGAATGCCTGACATTTACCTTAACTTCAGAATCTGGGGAGCTTGCCTCAGCATCTACAGATTGGGGATCCATGCCCTACACTCCAACCATACACTGAGCTTGAGTATTCAGAATTCCATCCCTTGATTCCTGGAACGCAATTGCTCCAGATTGGGGACTCTGGAGCCACCCCACAGGACTCCCCTGCCCCCCAAAGGAAACTGTGCCCTATGGAGCTGCACAAAGCCCCTAAATCAGGAGATATATGCAAATCCCAGATGGCACCGACATCTGTACTCCACCCTGAAAATTAATATGCAGTCTGACAAAAACAGTCCTATCCTAAAAGCAGCCATAGAGACAGCTGGCCCCGGAGCCACCAGATCAGAACTGCCCTTCCCCTAGACCCTAATCCTAATCCTAGGTTGTGGTTTCAGGCATCCATACCCAGAGAACTTCTCTCAAATCCCTCCATATGGAGGACCCCTGAGCCACAAAACAGAACTCTTCCTGCCCCCCAGAAGAAACATTGCTTTTGGAGTTATGTAAAACCCTCAGAGTTGGAAGAAACTTGCATTTCCTGTGAGGCCATGCCCACATGTACAGGCAACCCTGGACACAAATACCCATTGTGACCTTGAGCCTGATCCCAATTTTCAACACAGCCCCATGGGCAGCTCACCCTAGAGGCAAGATATAATACCTGCCATGCCACTTCTTCCTAATACTACATGTAGGTTGGATTTTCAGGCATCCATAACAGGAACCCTGATCACAAGTTCCTCCATACCGGGGACACTGCACCATAAAACACGACACCACCTATCACCTAGAATCAACCAAACTATTTGGAACTTCGCATAAACCCCAGAGCACGAGAAAACTCCATGGCCCAATGAGGACACACATACATTTGGGAGCTGTAGTGCACACAAATCTAAGTCTGGTCTGAGTGAATACCAGACACTCACACTATCATCAGAATCTGGGGATGTCTCCTCAGCATCCACAGAAAGGGGACCCATGCCCTACACTCTAACCAAAAACTGAGCTTGGTTTTTCAGAATTCTATCCTTTGAACCCCGGAATGCAAGCCCTCCAGTTTGGGGACTCCAGACAAACTCCCAGGTGTCTCCCTGCCTTCCAGAAGGATACTGTACCATATGGAATTTTACAGAATTCCTAGATAGGGGAAAGTGCACAGTCCTCCATGCCACCACCATGTTTTATGCCACCCTGGACAATAATATGCAGTTTGACACAACGTGAATCCCATTCTCCAATTAGTCACCGGGACTGCTGAACCACCCCAGAACCAGCAAATCGGGCCTGCCATGCCTCTAGGCCCTAATCCAAACCCCAGTTTTGGTATTCAGCCACCCATACCCTTAGCCCTGCTCTCAAATCCCTGCATACAGGGAACCATGAGCCATGCGACAGGATTCCATTTCTCCCCCAGAATGAAACCAGAGTATTTGGAGCTGTGCAAAACCCCAGAGCAGGAGAAACTTTCATAGCCCAAGGAGGCCATCCTCATATTCGTTAGCCCTAATAGACACAAATTCTCATCTGGATGAGTGAATGCCTGACACTCGCACTGACTTCAGCATCTGGGGAGCTCACCTCAGCAACTACAGATTGGGAATCCATGTCCTATACCCCAACCGTACATCGAGCTTGCATTTTCAGAATTCCATCCCTTGAGTCCTGGAATGTAAGCCCTCCAGACTGGGGAATCTGAAGCCACCCTCACAGGACTCTCACTGCCTTTCAGAAGGAAACCATGCCCTAAGGATCTGCACAAAACCCATAGATCAGGGGAAATATGCAAAGCCCCCGATGCCACCCCACTTTCATACTCCACCCTGGACACTAATATGCAGATTAATACAACCTGAGTCCCATCCTCCAATCAGGTACCAGGACAGCTGGCCCCAGAGCCAGCAGATTGGATCTCCCATGCCCTAGGCCATAATCTTAATCCTAGGCTGCGGTTTCAGCCATCCATAGCCAGAGACTTCCTCTTGAATCCCTCCACTCAGGGAACCATTGAACCATAGAGCAGAACTCCTCCGGCCACCCAGAAGGAAACCTTGCATTTTGGATCTACATATAACCCTCAAAGTAGGAGGATTCCATGCATTGCCCCCGAGGCCATACCCACTTTTGCAAGCGGCCCTGCACAGAAACACCCATTGTAACCTTTAGTCTGAGCCCCACATTCAATAAAAATCAATGGGTGCCTTAACCCAGAGCCAGGATATAAGGCCTGCCATGCCACTAGGACCTAACTCTAAATGTAGGTTGCTATTTCCCGGTATGAGTAAGTGGATCTCTGCTCTGACATCCCTCCTATGTGGGACCCCTGGGCCATAAAACAGGACACCATCTATTCCCCAGAAAAGACCAAAATTTTTGGAACTGCACAAAAACCCCAGAGTGGGGGAAAAATCCATGGCCCCATGAAGTCAACCTCATGTTTGACAGGTCACGTGGACACAAACTACAGCCTGAGCAAACTTCTGACACTTGCCTTAACCTCCAATCCCCGGGAGCTCACCTCATGCTTTGTAGACTGAGCCTTCCACTCCCCTGGCCCTAAACCTAAACCTAGCTTGGAATCTCAGACTTCCATCCCAAGAGTCCTGGCCCACAAACCCTTCAGATAGAGAACTCCAAAGCCATACCATGGGACTCTGCCTGCCTCGGAAGGAAAGCATACTCAATATAGCTACGTGAAACCCAAAGATTAGGAGAAACCTGAACAGCCCACGAGGCTAAGCCCATTGACAGAATCTGATCCTGGACACTAATACACATCCTGTCACTCACCAGAATCCCAACTTCCAGTCAGCCAACCATGTAGCTGGACCCAGAGTCAACAGATCAGTCCTCCTATGCCCCTACTTCCTAATGCTACCCCTAGGTTGGGGTTTCAGGCATCCATATCCAGAACCTGGCTCTCAAATCAATCCATATGAGGGACACCGGAGCCATAAAACAGGACACTGCCTATCCCCCAGGTAGAACTATCTATTTGAAAATGTGTGATAACCCCAGAGCAGGTAAAATCTCCATGGCCCCATGAGGCCATCCCCACATTCGGCAGATTGATTGGACACAAACTCCAACTTGAATGACTTCCACATAGTCACCTTAACCTCAGATCCCACGGATCTCTCCTCAGCATCTCTAGATTGGGCCGGCCATAACCGAGGACCTAACCTTAACACTAGCATGGGTTTTCAGTCTTCTGTCAAGTGTCCTGGCTCACAAGCCCTCAAATAGGGAACTCTGGAGCCACACCATGGGACTCTGCCTACCCTGCAGAAGGAAATTGTGTTCGATATACGTGCACAAAGCCCCAAGATTTGGAGAAATCTGCATGGACAATGAGGCCTCCCATTGATGGAACCCGACCCTGGAAACTAAGACACATTCTGTCCCTCAGCCTGAGCCCTGACCTCCAGTCAGCCTCCCATGTAGCTTGCCTCAGAGGCAGCAGATCTGAACTGTCATGCCCCTAGTCCCTAATGAAAACCCTAGGATGGGTTTTCATACATCCATACTCAGAGCCCTTCTTTTGAATCCCTCCATATGGGGAACCCTGAGCCATACAACAGGACTGCACCCCTCCCCCAGAATGAAACCATACTATTTGGATCTGCCCAAAACCCCCAGAGCAGAAGAAACCTCCATGGAACCAGGAAGCCACCAATACAGTTGCATCCCTTGTGGAAACATATTCTAGTCTGGTCTGAATGAATGCCTGACACTTGCCCAAACTTCAGAATATGGGAGCTCGCCTCAGCATCTGCAGATCAAATATCCATGCTCTACACCCTAACCGTACATTGAGCTCAGATTTTCAGAATTCCATCCCTTGAGGCCTAGAATGAAAACCCTCCAGATTGGGGACTCCAGAGCCTGCACACAGGACATTCCCTGCCCTTCACAATGAAACCATGACCTATGGAGCTGCACAAAACCCCTAGAACAGGGGAAGTATGCAAAGCCCATGATGACACTTCACATACGTTCTCCACCCTGGACACCAATATGCAGTCTGACACAACCTGAGTCCAGTCCTCCAATCTGCCACGGGACAGTTGTGCCCAGCTGATTGGGCCTGCCATGCCCCTAGGCCCTAATCCAATCCCTAGGTTGGGCTCTCTGGCATCCATACCCAGAGCTCTGCTCTCCAATCATTCTATATGGGGACCCCTTGCCATTAAACAGGACACCTCCTATCCCCCAGAATAGGCCAAACTTTGTGGAACTGTGCAAAAATCCCAGGGCGGGACAATACTCCATGGCCCCATGCGGCCACCTCAACATTTGGGAGATCACATGGATACAAACTCCAGCCTGAGCAACCTCCTGACATTCGCCTTAACCTCAGATCTCCAGGAGCTCTCCTCAGCGTCTGAAAATTGGGCCTGCCAGTCCCTAGACCCTAACCCTAATCCTAGCATGGGTTTTTAGACTTCTGTCCCAAGAGTCCTGGCTCAAAAGCTCTTTAGATAGAGAACACCAGAGCAACACCATGGGACTCTGCCAGTCATTGGAAAGAAAGCATGCTCAATATAGCTACACAAAACCCCCAGATTTTGAGAAACATGTATGGTCCACTAGGGCAACCCTATCCATGGAACCCAACACTCTTCACTAATACACCTTCTGTCCTTCAGCCAGAGTCCCAACTGCCAGCTGGCCAACTATGTAGATGAACTCAGATTCAGAAGATCAGACCTCACATGCCCCTAGTTCCTAATGTTAACCTGAGGTTGTGTTTTCAGGCAACCATACAAAGAGCACTACTCTTGAATCCCTCCAAATAGGCACCCCTGAGCCATACAACAGGACTCCACCTCTCTCCCAGAATGAGACAATACTATTTAGAAATGCACAAAATCCCAGAATATGGGAAAACTGCCTGGCCCCAGGATGCCACCCACACATTTGGCAGCCCTATTAGACACAAATTCTAGTCTGGTCTGAGTGAATGCCTGACACTCGCACTAACTTCTGAATGTGGGGAGCTCCCTAAGAATCTGAAGATTGGGGATCCATGCCCCACACCCTTACCATAAACCGAGTTTGGGTTTTCAGAATTCCATCCCTTGAGTCCTGGAATGCAAGCCCTCCAGATTGGGGACACCAGAGCCACCCCACAGGACTCTCCTTGCCCTACAGCAGAAACCATGATCTATTTTGCTGTACAAAATCCCTAAATTAGGGGAAATGTGTAAGGACCACAATGCCACCCCACTTTCATACGTCACCCTGGACACCAAAACGCAGTCTGACACAACCTGAGTTCTGTCCTCCAATCAGCCCCTGGGACAGGTGTCCCAGAGCCAGGAGATTGGAACTGACATACCACCAGGCCCTAATCCTAATTCTAGGTTGGATTTTCAGGCATCCGAAACCAGAACCCTCCTGATGAATCCCTCCAAACGTGGGATCCCTGAGCCACAAAACAGAACTCATCCTGTCGCCAAAAGGAAACCTTGCTTTTTGGAACTTTGTAAAACCCTCAGAGTTGGAAGTAACCTGCGTTGCCCAGGACCATGCTATATTTTGTAGGCTGTAAAGGACAGAAACACATATTGTGACCCTTAGCCCAAACATAATTTTCAACACAGTACCATGGTTTCCTCACCCCAGATCCAGGATATAAGGTCTGCCATGCCATTAGAACTTAATCCTAAATGTAACTTGGGTTTTCAGGCATCAATTACTGGTACACTACTCTCAAATCCCTACATATGGGGGATCACTGAGCCATAAAGCCAGATAACATCTATTGCCCAGAATAAACCAAACTATTTGGAACTGAGCAAAACCCCAGAGCATGAGAAAACTCCGTGGACCCATGAAGCCACTTCCACATTTGGCAGATGGCATGGACTCAAACTCAGGCCTGAATCTATCTCCTGACACTCACCTTAACCTCAGATAGTCAGGAGCTAGCCACAGCAAGTGTACATTGGGCCTCCCAAGCCCTGTGCCCTAACCCTAATGCTAGCTTCGGTTTTCAGACTTCCCTCTGAAGAGTCCTGGCCCAAAACCCCTCCAGATAGAGAAATTCGAAGCCACACAATGGCACTCTGCCTATGCACCAGAAGGAAACCATGCTCAATAGAGCTACACAAAACCCCTAAATTAGGGGAAACTTGTACAGCCAATGAGGCCAACGCCATTTATGGACATGACCTTGCATCCTAATGCACATTCTATCCTCACCTCTGCCACGACCTCCTGTCAGCCACCCAGGTACCTGGCCGCAGAGTCAGCAGATAGGAGCTGCCATGCCCCTGGACCTAATACTAAACCTAAATCGTGTTTTCAGCCATCCATAAACAGAGCCCTCCTCTCAAATTCCTCCTTATGGGGACCCCATGTGTCATACAATAGGATTCCTCCATTCCCCCAGAATGAAATAATACTGTTTGGAACTGCACAGAAACCTCAGAGCTGTAGAAAACTTCATGGCGCCATGAGGCCACCCACACATTTGGCGGATCCCATGGACACAAACACCAGCCTGAGCATACCTCCTGACTCTAGCCTTAACCACACATGCCAGGGACCATGCCCCAGAGTCTCTACATTGTGCCTGCACTGACCTACGACATAAGTGCCGTAACCCATCATGTTAGCATGGGTTTCAGAATTCCATTGCAAGAGTTCTGCCCCACAACCCTTACAGATAGAGAACTCTGGATCCACACCATGGGACTCTGTCTACCCTCTAGAAGTTATCCATGCTCAATGGAGCTGCACAGAACCCCCAGATTAGGAGAAACCTGCTGGACAATGAGGCCACCCCCATTTATGGAACCAGACCCGGGACCCTAATAAACATTATGTCTCTAAGTCTGAACACCAACCTCTAATCAGCCACCCACGTAGCTGGACCCAAAGTCCACAGATTGGATCTGCCAGCCCCTAGTCCTGAATGCTAAACCTAGGTTTTTTTTTCAGGCATCCATACTCAGAGACCTTCCCTCAAATCCCTCCATATGGGGAACCCTGAGTGACTGAAATCATACTTTATGTAGCTGCGCAATTCCCCCAGCAGGAGATACCTCCATGGCACCAGGAGACCACCCACAGATTCGGCAGCCTTTGTGGACACAAATTTTAGTCTGGTCTGAGCTAATGCATGACATTAGCTCTATCTTCAGATACTTGGGAGCTCACCTCAGCATCTGCAGATCAGGGATCCATGACCTTCACCCTAAACATACACTGAGCTTGGGTATTCAATTTCCATCCCTTGAATCCTGGAATGCAATCCCTCCAGAATGGGGACTCTGGATCCACACCACAGGAGTCTCCTTGCCTTCCAAAGGCGCTGCACAAAACCCCTATATCAGGGAATATGTGCACAGACCCCGATGCCACCCCACTTGCCTTCTCCACCATGGATACTAATATGAAGTATGACAAAACCTTAACCCCATCCTCCAATCAGGCACTGAGTCAGCTATTCCCAGAGCCAATAGATTGGATCTGCCATGCCCCTAGGCCCTAATCCTAAATCTAGGTTGGGGTTTCAGGCATCCATACCCTAAATCTCTTCTCAAATATCTCCACACAGGGTTCCCCTGAGCCATAAAACCATTGTCTTCCTGCCCCCCATCCCCAGAATGAAAACTTGCTTTTTGCAGCTATGTAAAACTCTCAAGGTTGGAAGAAATCTGCATTCCCCTGAGCCCACGCTCACTTTTTCATGTTGTTCTGGACACAAACTCCCATTGTGATCCTTAGCCTGAGCATTAGTTTCAACATAGCCCCATGGGTAGCTCACCACAGAGCCAGGATATAAGGACTGCCATGCCACTTGTTCCCAACCCTAAACATAGGTTGGGTTTTCAGGCATCCATAACTTCATCCCTGCTCTCAAGTCCCTCCATACAGGGGATCCCTGAGCCATAAAACAGGACAGCACCTATCACCAAGAATACACCAAACTATTTGCTACTGCCCAAACACCCCAAAGCAGGAGAAAACTCCTTGGCCCCATGAGGCCACCCACACATTCCAGGGGCCCCATGGACACAAACTCCAGACTGAGCTACCTCCTAACACTCTCCTTAACCTCAGATCCCAGGGAGTTCATCTCAGAGTCTGTAGAATGAGCCTGCCATGTCCTAGGTCTGAGCTCTAACACTGGCTTTGGTTTTCACTCTTTTGCCCAAGAGTCCTGCTCCACAAGCCCTCCACATACAGAAATGCCTAGCCACACACCATGGGATACTGCCAGCCCTACAGAAGGAAACCGTGCTCAATTGAGCTGCGCAAAACCCACAGAATAGGAGAAACCTGCAGGCCAATGAGGCGACCCTTGTTTACGGAACCTGACCCATGACTGTAATGCACATTCCCACAGCGTGAGTCCAGTCCTCGAGTCAGCAACCTACATAGCTGGCCCCAGAGTCAGCAGATCGTCCTGCCATGCCCCTGTCCCTAATGATAAAACTAGGTTGGGTTGATAGGCATCCATAACCAGAGCCTTGTTCTCAAATCCCTCCACACAGGTTGCCCCTGAGCCATACAACAGGATTCCACCTCTCACCGAGAATGAAATCATACTATTTAGAGATATGCAAATCCCCAGCAGGAGAGACGTCCATGATCCCCAGGAGGACACTCACTCATTCTGCAGCCCAGTGGACAGAAATCTAATCTGTTTTGAGCGAATGTCTGCCACACTACCTAACTTCAGAATCTGGGGAGCTCTGCTCAGCATCTGCAAATAGGAGATCCATGCCCTAACCCCTAACCATAAACTGAACTTGGGTTGTCTGAATTCCATCCCTTGAATCCTGGAATGCAGGCCTTCCAGACTGTGGACTCCTGAGGCACCCCACAGGTGTCTCCTGCCCTACAAAAGGAAACTGTGCCCTATGGAGCTGCACAAAACTCCTAGATCAGGGCAAATGTGCACGGCCCCTGATGCCACCCTACTTTCATACACCACACTGGGCACTAATAAGCAGTCTGACACAACCTGTGTCCCAATCTACAATCAGCCACTGGACAGCTGGCCCCAGACCCAACAGTTTGGGGCCGCCATGTCCCTAGGACCTAATCCTATCCCTCAGTTAGGATTAAAGGCATCAATACCTGGACCACTGCTTTCGAATCCCTCAATAGGAGGGACTCCATAGCCATAAAACAGGACACCACCCACAGCCCAGAATAAACCAAGCTATTTGGAACTGTGAAATCCCCAGAGTGGGAGGAAACTCCATGCCACCATGAGGCCACCTATGAGTTGAGCAGAACTCATGGACACAAAATTCCAGCCTGTGTGATATCCTGACGCCTTCACCTCAGATCCTGAGGGGCTCATCTCAGCTTCTGTAGCTTGGGCCTGCCAAGCCCAAGGCTCTAGCCCTAACCCTATCTTGGGTTCTCAGACTTCCATCCTCAAAGTCCTGCTTCACAAGCCCTCCAGATAGGGAACCCTGAGCCACACTACAGGACTGTGCCTGCCCTCCAGAAGGAAAATGTGCCTTCTTGAACTGCATGCAACCCCCATATTAGGAGAAAGCTGCACGAAATCCCGAAGCCACCCCATTGATTGAAGGCGGCCTTGGACACTAATACATATTCTGTCCTTAAAAAGAGCACTGACCTTTCTTCAGCCAAGTATCTGGCGCCAGTGGTAATACTTCAGACTTTCCATGCCCCTAGGCCCTATCATGAAGCCTAGGTTGAGTTCTCAGGCATATATACCCATGACCCAACTCTCGAATCCCTCCATATTGCGGACCCTAGATCCATACACAGGACTCCACCTGATCCCCACCATGAAACCACATTATTTGGATCTCCACAAAACCCCCAGAGCATGAGAAAACTCCATGGCCGAGGAGGCCAATCACACATACGATGGCCCTAATGGACACAAATTCTAGTCTGAGTGAATGCCTGACATTTGCCTTCACTTTAGAAAATGACACGTTGCCTCAGTATCTCCAGATCAGATATCCATGCCCTAGACACTAACCAGAAACCTAGCTTGGGGTTCAGTCTTCCATCCCCAAAGTCCTAGAACACAAGTCTTCCAGATTGGGGACTCCGTGGCCACACCAGAACTTTCCCTGCCACATAGATTGAAACTATGCCCTATGGAGCTGTGCAAAACCCCTTGATTAGGGGAAACATGCACTGCCCCCAATGTCACCCAGGTATGTATGCCACCCTGCATACTAATGCAGTCTGACACACCTGAATCCCGTGCCTCAAGCAGCCACTGAAAAGCTGGCCCCAGAGCCAGGAGATCGGACCTGCCATTCCCCTAGTCCCTTATGCTAAACCTATGTTGGGTTATCAGGCATCCATACCCAGAGCCCTTCTCTCGAATCCCTCTACAGGGGGTACCCCATAAGCACAAAACAGAACTCCTCCTCTCCCCCCACCCCCAGAAGGAAACCTTGGTTTTTGGAGGTATGAAAAACCCTCAGAGATTGCAGAAACCTGCATTGCCCCTGAGGCCATGCCCACTTTTGCAGGCCATCCTGAACACAAACACCCATTGTGACCCTTTGCCTGAGACACATTTTCAACAAAACCACACAGGTAGCCCGCCACTGAACCAGGAAATAAGGCCTGCCATGCCACTAGGACCAAATCCAAAACTTAGACTGAGTTTTCAGGTATGCATACCCTGAACCCTGCTCTCAAATCCCTCCCTATGGGGAACCCTGATTCATAAAGCAACACAGGACCTACCCCTCAGGAGAGATAAAGCTATTCTGAACTGTACAAACACCCCCATGTGGGATAAAACTCCTGTTACACGAAGTTAAACCTACATCCAGCAGATTTCATTGACACAAACTCCAGCCTGAGCAGCATCCTGACACTTGCCTTAACCTCACATTCCATGGAGTTTTCCCCAGGGACCAAACATTGGGTCTGCCATGTCTTAGGCCCTAACCCTTACCCTTGCTTGGTTCTCAGGTCTCTGACCAGAGAGTCCTGGTCCATAAGTCCTCCAGATATGGTATATATACCTGAGTCACAGCACAGGACTTTCCCTGCCCTCCAGAAGGAAAACATGCTCTATGGAGCTGCACACAGCCCACAGAGTAGGAGAAGGCTGCTCGAAAACCCAAAGCCACACTCCTTTATTGAAGCTGGCCCTGGACACTCAAACACATTCTGTCCCTCCACCTGTGTCCCAACCTCCAGTCACACATGCACATAGCTGGAGCCAGAGTCAGCAGATGGGACATCCCATGCCCTATGCCCTAAGCCTAACCCTAGTTTGAGTTTTTAGGCATCCATAACCAGTGCCTTGCTCTGGAATCCCTCCAGTTGGAGGATCTTAGAGACATCCAGCAGGACTCCACCACTCCTCCAAATTGAAACCATACTGTTTGGAGCTGTGCAAAGCCTCCTGAGCAGGAGAAACCTCCATGCCCCAGCAGGACACACACATTAAGTGGCCCTATGACACCAATTTTAGTGTGAGCGAATGCCTGACACTCTTTCTCAATTCAGCATCTGGTGACCTTGCCTCAGCATCTGCAGGCCAGAGATCCATGCCATCGACCCCACACATAAACCTAGCTTGGCTTTTCAGATATCGGTCCTCAGAGTCCTGGAACACAAGCCCTCCAGATTGGGGACTCAGGAGCCACACCACTGGATGATCACTGCCCTCCAGACTGAAACTGTGCCCTATGGAGCTGCATAAAACCCCTAGATTAGGGGAAACATGCAGGGGCCCCAATATCAACCCACTTTCTTATGCCACCCTGGATACGAATGCTCAGATGGGTACAACCTGAGTCCTGATCACCAATCAGCCTTCAAGGCAACTAGATCCAGAGGCAGCTGATCAGATCTGCCATGTACCTAGGCCGTATGTACCCCAGTTTGGGTTTTCAGGCTTCCATACACAGAACCCTTCTCTGGAATCCCTCCTCATGGGGGACATCTGATCCATAACACCAATCTCCTCCTGCCCCAGAAGGAAATCTTACTTTTTGGAGCTTTGGAAAACCCTCAGAGATGGAAGAAATCTGCTTTGCCCCTGAGGCCTCGACAACTTTTGCAGACCGCCAATGGACTCAATCACATATTATGACCCTTAGCCCGAGCCCCATTTCAATCTTACCCCCAAGGGTGCCTCGGCCCAGAGCCAGGGTTTAAGGCCTGCCATGCCACTAGGTCCTCATCCTAAACCTCATTTGGATTTTCAGGCATCAATACCCGCACTGCTGCTCTTGAAACCCTCCATATGATTGACCCCTGAGCCATAAAACAGGAAACCACCTACAGTCCAGAATAAACCAAGCTATTTGGAACTGTGAAATCCCCAGAGTGGGAGGAAACTCCATGCCACCATGAGGCCACCTATGAGTTTGGCGGAACTCATGGACAGAAACTCCATCCTGGGGCGCCTGGGTGGCTCAGTGGGTTAAGCCGCTGCCTTCGGCTCAGGTCATGATCTCAGGGTCCTGGGATCGAGTCCCACATCGGGCTCTCTGCTCAGCAGGAAGCCTGCTTCCCTTCCTCTCTCTCTGCCTGCCTCTCTGCCTACTTGTGATCTCTCTCTGTCAAATGAATAAATAAAATCTTAAAAAAAAAAAAAAGAAACTCCATCCTGTGTGACATGCGGACACTTGCCTTCACCTCAGATCCTGGGGAGTGCACCTCAGCATATGTAGATTGCGCCTGCCATGCCCTATGCCCTATCCTTATCCCTAGCTTGGGTTCTCAGACTTCTGTCCTCAAATACCTGGTCCACAAGCCCTCCAGATAGGGAAGCCTGAGCCACACCACAGGACAGTGCTTGACCTCCAGAAGGAAAATGTGCCTTCTTGAGCTGCATACAACCCCTGTCTTAGGAAAAAGCTGCACGAAACCCCGAAGCCACCCCATTGATGGAAGGTGGCCTTGGACACTAATACACATTCTGCCCTCAACCAGAGCACTGACCTCCAGTCAGCCACCAAGTAGCTGGCGCCAGTGGTAATACTTTGGACTTCCCATGCCCCTAGGCCTTACCATGAGCCCTACTTTGAAATTTCTGTTATATATACCCAGTGCCCTGCTCTCGAATCACTCCATATGGGGGACCCTAGAGCCATACACAGCTCTCCATCTGTCCCCCAAAATGAAACCTATTATTTGTAGCTTCACAAAACCCCAAGAGCAGGAGAAAAAACAAACTGGCCCTAGTGCGTAGGACCTAGTGCCCTAGGCACTAATCAGAACAATAGATTGGGTTTTCAGGCATCAATATCCAGCGCCCTTCTCTCAAATCCCTCCACATGGAGAACCGCTGAACCATATAACAGAACTCCTCTTGCCCCCCAGAAGCTTTCTGGAGTTATGTAAATCACTCAGAGTTGGGCGAAACCTGCATTGCCCCTGAGGCCACACCCATTAATGCTGGCCTACGGGGATACAAATACCCATTGTGACCCTTAACCTGAGCCCTATTTTCAACACAGCCCCATGGGTAGCTTGGCCCAGAGCCAGGTTCTAATGTTTGTGATTCCAATAGGAGAAAGTTGCATGAAACCCTGAAGCCAACCCATTGATTTAAGCCGTCCTTGGACACTAGTACACATTCTGCTCTCAAACAGAAGACTGTCCTCCAGTCAGAATTCAAGTAGCTGGCGACAGTGGTAATACATCAGACCTTCAGTGGCCCTAGGCCCTAGCACAAATCCTAGGTTGAGATATCAGGCATACATACCCATTGCCCTGCTCTTGAATCACTCCATACAGGGGACCCTAGAGCCATCCAAAGGACTCCACCTGTCGCCCAGAGTGAAACCATATTATTTGGAGGTTTGCGAAACCCCCAGAGCAGGAGAAAAATCCATGGCCCCAGGGGACCACCCACACATACGACAGCCAGAGTGGACACAAATTCTTCTGTTAGTGAAAGCCTGACACTCGTCCTAACTTCACATCAGTGACCTAACCTCAGCATCTTCAGATTGGTGATCCATGCCCTAGACACTAACTGTAACTAGCTTAGGGTTTAGACGTCTGAACTGAGATTCCTGGAACACAAGTCCTGCAGATTGAGGACTGCCTAGCCACACCAGGATTCTCCCTGCCCTCCAAATTGAAACCATGTCCTAAGGAGTTGCACAACCCTTAGATAAGAGGGAAGATGCACCACCCCCATGCCACCCACATTCGTATGCCAACTGGGAAACTAATGCCCAGTCTGATACACCTGTGTCACATCCTCCAACCAGCCATGGAGACAGCTGGAACCAGAGCCAGGAGATTGGGCCTGCTCTGCTCCAGGCCCTTATGATAAAACTAGGTTAGGTTATCAGGCATCCATACCCAGAGCCCTTCTGTCAAATCCCTCTACAAGGGGGATATCCTAGCTACAAAACAGAACTCCTCCTGCCCCTCAGAGGGAAACCTTGGTTTTTGGAGCTATGGAAAACTCTCAGAGGTGGCAGAAACCTGCATTGCCCCTGTGGCCACGCCCACTTTTGCAGGCCATTCTGGACACAAACACACTTGTGATCCTTTGCCTGACCCACATTTTCAACAAAACCCCATGAGTATCCCACCCCAGAGCCAGGAAATAAAGCCTGCCATGCCACTAGGAACGAATCCAAAACCCAGGCTGGGTTTTCAAGCATCCATGCCCAGAACCCTGCTCTCAAATCCCTCCATAGAGGTGAACCCTGAATCATAAATCAGCACAGCACCTACCCCCCAGAGTAGGCCAAGCTAATTGGAACTGAACAAAAACCCCCGAACAGGAGAAACTCCTTGCCCCCATGAGGCTAAAACTACATTCAGCAGATCTCATCAAATCAAACTCCATCCAAAAGACAGCCTGATACCTGCCTTAACCTCAGATAACCTGGAGTTTGCCTCAGCATCCGTATGTCTGGTCTGCCATGCCCTAGGCCCTAGCACTAGTCCTAGCTTGGTTAACAGGTCTCCCACCAAAGAGTGCTGGTCCACAAGCCCTCCAGGTAGGGGACAGCAGAGAAATAGCATAGGATTCTTCCTGCCCTCTCGAAGGAAAACGTTCCATATGCAGTTGCATGCAACCCAGAGATTAGGAGAAAGCTGCACAAAATCCCAATCCACCTTCCTTTATGGAAGCTGGGCCTGGACACTAAAACACATTCTGCCTCTCAACCTGCGCCCCAACATCCAGTCAGCCACCCACGTGGCTGGCATCAGAGTCAGCAGTTAAGACTGGCCATTTCCCTAGGCACTAATCATAGCTATAGGTTGGGTTTTCAGGCATCGATCCCCAGAGCCCTTCTGTCAAATCCCTCCACGTAGGGAACCCCTGAGCCACAAAGCAGAATGCCTATTTCCCCTCAGAAGCCTTCTGGAGTCATGGAAATCCCTCAGATTTGGGTGAAAACTGCATTGCCCCTGAGGACCCACACATTTATGCTGGCCTCCTGGGACACAGACACCAACTGTGACCCTTAGCTTGAGCCCCATTTTCAACACAACCCCATGGGTTGCTTGGCCCAAGGCCCGATTATAAGGCCTACGATGCCACTAAGACCTCATCCTAACACTAGTTTGTGTTTTCAGGCATCCATACACAAAGCCCTGCTCTGGAAACACTCCATATGGGGGACCCCTGTGCCATAAAAGAGGACAGGACCTATTTCCCAGAATAGACCAAGCTATCCTTTAAGCAATAATCCCAGAGCAGGAGAAATCCCCATGTCCCCTTGAGGCCACTCCCAAGTTCAAATGATCTCATGGACACACATTCCAGCCTGAGCAACCTCTTGAGACTCGCCTTAACCTCAAATCCTGGGGAGCTTGCCTCAGCAACTGCCGATTAACCCTGCCATGTCTTAGGCCCTGACCATAACTGTAGATTGGCTTTTCAGACTTCCATCCTCACAGTCATGGTCTACAGGCCCTGCAGATAGGGAACCCCAGAGCCACACCACAAGGCCTTGCCTGCCTTCCAGATAGGAAATGTGCCCTATGGAGTTGTATAAATCCCCAGATTACAAGAAAGATACACGACACCCCTAAGCCACACAATATTGCCAAAGCCAACCTTGGACACTAATACGCATTCTGTCCCTCAACCTGAGCACCGACTTCCAGTCAGCCACCCACGTAGTGTGCACCAGAGTCAGCAGATCATAACTCCCAAGCCCCATGCCCTAAGCCTAATCCTAGGTTGACTTTTCAGGCATTCATAACCAGAGCCCTGCTCTCGGATCCCCACAGTTGGAGGCACTAGAGCAATATAACAGGACTCCACCTGTCCTGCCGGTTGAAACCATAGTATTAGGAAATGTGCAAAGCCCCCTGAGCAGGAGAATCCTCCTTGACCCAGCAGGTCACCCACATATTTGACGGCCCTAGGACACCAATTTTAGTGTGAGTGAATGCCTGACACTCTCCCTCAATTCAGGATCTGGTGACCTTGCCTCAGCATCTGCAGGTCAGAGAGCCATGCCATAGACCCCACACATCAACCTAGCTTGGCTTTTCAGATATCGGTCCCCAGAGTCCTGGAACACAAGCCCTCCAGATTGGGGACTCAGGAGCCACACCACTGGATGATCACTGCACTCCAGATTGAAACCGTGCCCTATGGAGGTGCACAAAACCACTAGAATAGGGGATACATGCAAGACCCACGATACCACCACAACTTCGTATGCCACTCTGGATAGTAACAGGCAGGCGGGCACAACCTGAGTCCCGATCACCAATCAGCCATCAAGGCAGCTAGACCCAGAAGCAGCTGATCAGAAATCCATTCCCCTAGGCCAAAAGTCTAACCCTACTATGGGTTTTCAGGCATCCATACATAGAGCCCTTCTTTGGAATCCCTCCTCCTGGGGGACCCCTGATCCATAACACCAATCTCCTCCTGCCCCCCAGGAAGGAAACCTTGCCTTTTGGAGCTAGGGAAAACCCTCAGAGATGGAAGAAATTGGTTTGTCCCCTGAACCACGCCCATTTCTGCAGGTCACTGTGCACACAATCACCCATTGTGACCCCTACCCTGAGCCCCATTTTGATCATAGCCCCAAAAGTGCCTTGGTCCAGGGCCAGAGTATAAGACCTGCCATGCCACAAGGACGTAATCCTAACCCTCAGTTGGGTTTTCAGGGCTCAGTTCCAGGGTCAAGCAGGTTGATCCTCATCTGGGGTTTTGGGGAAGCCCCATAAGGCCCGTTTTCCTTCTGATGGGTACGCAGAGAGCTGCATTGTGTCTCCAGAATTCCTGTTATGCCCCCCAAAGCCCACCAGATTGTCAATTCTGGAGCCACAACCCAGAACTCTTCCAGCCCACATATAGGAAAACGTGCCTTCTGGGAATGCCCAGAAACTCCAAATGGGGATCAACCTGAACAGCCCTTGATGACACCCCAATTTTAAAGGCACCTGTGCACTAATGATCTGTCTGACATAGCCTGAGCTCCTGACAGCAACCCTGACCGCTGCCTGCATATCCAGCAGATTGGATCTGCCATAGCCCTAGGCCGTTATCTCTCCCCAACCTGACTTTTCAGGCATCTGTCCCCAGGCATTAACTTAAATCCCCACATACAGGAGAACCTGAAGCACAAAACAGAACTCCTCCTCCCCCATGGCAGGAAGCCTTGCTGATGGATGGGTGTCAAACCTTCAGTGTAGGAGCAACCTGCATGACCCATGATGCCAAGCCCACTACGAGGGTGGACATGGGCAGAAACATGTATTGTGACCCTCAGCCTGAGCCACGTTTTCAAGAAAGGACCCTCCACAGCTGGACCAAGAACCTGCATATCAGGCCTGCCATGCCCCTAGGCCCAAATCCTGACCCAAGTTGGGGTTTTCCAGGCACCCATACCCAGAGCCCTGCTATAGAATCCCTCTTTTGGGGGGACCCCTGAGACAGAAAACAGGATGCCTCGCTTCCCCCAGAATGACACTAAAATATTTAGAGCTGGGCAAAATCCCCAGAGAGGGAGAATCTTCCATGGCCTCAAGAGGCCACCCCTGCATTCTCCAGCCATTATAGACACAAAATGCAGAGACAGAAGCCTGAGATACCACCACATACTCGCTCTAATTTCAGATCCCGAGTAACTGGCCTCAGGGTCTCCAGATCAGTCCTGCTATACCCAGGATCCTAACCCTAACCCGAGTTTTTGTTTCCAGACTTCTGTCCCTAGAGCCCTGGCCCACACACCCTCTAGGCTGAGTCCTCCAGAGCCACACCCCAGGACTGCGCCTGCACTCCCAACAGAAACTGTGTCCTTTCCATTTGCTGAAACCCTTCAGATTAGGAGATACCTACTTGGCCCCCGAGGCCACCCCAATATCTTAGGTCACCCTGGCCCGAAGTCTGCCATCTGACACATCCTGAGCACTTACCTCCAGTCAGACACCCGGGTAGATGGCCCCAGAGATAGGAGAATAAACATGATATGTCCCTAGGCCCTGATTTAAATTCTAGCTTAGCTTTTCGGGCTTCTGTTCCCAGAGACCTGGTCTCTGATACCAACATATGGGGGGTCTCAGAGGCCCAAAGTAGAACACCTCCTGTCCCCAGAGGGAACACTTCCTATTTGAAGCTGTTTCAAATTATCAGGGTACTATTATCCTGCGTGGTCCCTGAGCCACCGCCACATTCCAATATCTCCCAGGACACAAACTCACATTTGAGCCATCAGTATGAGACTCCATTTCAACTCAGCCCCTGGGTAGCTCGTCCCAGAGCCAGCAGATTGAACCTGATTGTCTGAGGCGCCAGTGGGAATGCGAGTTGGGGTCTACAGGCATCCATTCATATAGCCCCGATCTCAAATATTTCCGTATGGGGGACCCTTGAGCCATCGAACAGGACTCCCCCTGTCTGGCAGATGGAAACCTTGCTGTTTGGAGCAGCTCACAACCACCGAATTGGAAAACCACCATGGCCTAATGAGGCCACCCCTTCATTAGTTCACCATCATGGTCACAAACCAGCCTGAGCCAATGTCTGATACTCGCCCTTACTTCAGATACTGAAGATCGTGATTCACCCTCTGCAGAGTGGGCCACCATGCCCTCAGCCCTAAACCTAACCCTAGATTGTGCTTTCAGACTTCTGTCTTCACACTCCTGGCCCACAAGCCCTCCAGATTGGGAATTCTGGAGCCACAATGCAGCACTCTTCCTGTACACCAGAAGAAAATCATTGCCCTATGTATGGGGCTGCCCAAAAACCCCAATGAGGCTCAACCTGCACTGCCCTCGACTGCACCCATATTTCATAGGCAGCCCTGGGCACTAATGTTGTCTGACACAGCCTGAGCCCAGACCTCCCATAAGACACCCAGACTGCTTACCGTATATCCAGCAGAATGGACCTGCCATGGCCCAAGGCTGTTACGACTCCCCAACCAGAGTTTTCAGGTTTCTGTCCCCAGACCTTATCTCAAATGCCTGCATTTGGGGAACATGGTGTATAAAACAGAACCCCTCCTACCCCATGGCAAGAATTTTTGCTGTTGGGATGGGTGCTAAACCCTCAGAGGAAAAGACACCTGAATGGCCCATGAGGACATGCCCATGCTTGAGGGCTGCCTTGGGAACAACCATGCATTGGGAACCTCAGCCTGAGTCGTGTTTACAAATAATGCCCCTCGGTAGCTGGACCAAAGGCCGCATATCGGGATTGACATGCCCCTAGGCCCTAATCCTAACCCAAGGTTGTATTTTTCAGTTGCTGCTACCCAGAGCTCTGCTTTGAAAGCCCTGTTTCTTGGGAAACACTGAGACAGAAAACAGGACACCTCCCGCAGATCCCACGGAGCTGACATCAGGGTCTGCAGATCAGGTTGGCCATCCCCTTGGCCCTGACCTTAACCCAAATTTGTGTTTTCAGACTTAAGTGCCCAAAGTCCTGACCTATACAACTTCCAAGATAGGCCACTTGAGCCAAACCGCAAAACGGTGCCTACCCTCTCAAAGGAAACACGACCCGCCCTGTTGCCCTCCAGATTAGGAGAAATGTGCAAGGCCCCTGAACCCACCCCAATTTCTAGGCCGTTCTGGGCAAAAATGCTCAGTCTGACATACGCTGAGCACCTACCTCCAGGCAGACACCCAGGCAAATGGCCTTAGAGTCAGAAGCTTGAATCTGACATGATCCTAGGACCTAATCGGAACCCTAGCTTACTTTTTCAGGTATGTGCCACCAGAGGCCTCTTCTGGAATACTAACATATGTCCAACATGTGGTCCCTGAGTCACAAGACAGCACACCTCCTGTCCTCAGAAGGAAACGTTGTCCTTGTGAGCTGTGTCAAACCCTCAGTGTAGGAGAATCCTGTATGGCCCCTGAGCCACCGCCATGTTCTAAGGTCTTCCTGACAACAAACCAGCATTGTGACCCGCCATCATGAGATTCCATGTCAACTCAGCCTCCTGGGTACTTTGCCCCAGAGACACCAGATGGAAATGCCATATTCCTAGGCTGCAATGGTAACATGAGGAGGGTGTTCCAACATCCATGTGTAGAGCTCTGATATAAAATCTTTCCATATGGGGTACCCTGGAACCATCACAGCAGACTCCTGCTGTCCCACAGAAGAAAACCATGCTGTTTGGAGCAGCTCACAAGCCCCAGGGTCTGAAAACCTCCATGGCCTCATGAGGTCTCCCCTCCATTTGTCGGACATAATGGACACAACCTCCAGCCAGAGTGAACGTCTGACACTCCCGCATAGTCAGGTGCTGGAGCTCTCAAATCAACCGCTACACATTGGAACTGCTATGCCCTCGGTCTTGAATCTAACCCTAGCTTGTGTTTTCAGGCTTCTGTCCTCACATTCTTGGCAAGTAAGTCCTCCAGATTGGGAATTCTGGAGACACAAGGCAGCCTTCTGCCTGCCAGTCAGAGAGAAGAATTGCCCTATGGGACTGCCCAGAAACCCCACATGAGGAACAAACTGCACCGCACTCGAGGACACCCCAATATCATAGGACGCCTTGTGCACTAATGCTCTATCTGACACGGCCTGAGCCCTGACCTCCTGTCAGCCACCCAGATAGCTGGCCGCATATCCAGCAGATGGGACCGGAGGGCACCATCTCTACCCAACCTAGGTAGTCATGCATCTGTCCCCAGACATTAGCTCAAATCCCTGCCTATGGGGGAACCTGATGCACAAAAGAGTACTCCTCCTTCCCCACGGCAGGAAACCTTGCTGTTTGGATGGGTGTAAACCCTCAGAGTGGCAACAACTGTAGGGTTCCTGAGAGCACGCCCACTCAAGAGGGAACCCTGGACACAAACAGGCATTGTGACTCTCAGCCTGAGCCTGAATTCAAACAAGCCTCCTCTGTTGCTGGATCAGGAGCAGGCATACTGGGTCTGTCATGCCCCTAGGCCCAAATGCTAATCCTCGGTGGGGATTTCCAGGTGTCCAGACCCAGAGCTCGCCTCTGGAATCCCTGTTGTTTGGGGACACCTGAGACTGAAACAGGACTCTTCCCGTCCCCCAGAATGACACCAAACTATTGGGAGCCAGGCAGAATCCCCAGAGAGAGGGAATCTTCCATGGGCACGTTAGGCCATCCCTACATTAAGCGGAAATCCTAGACACACCAATCAGAGACAAAAGCCTGAGGGGCTGCCTCCCACTCGCCCTAATTTCAGATCCCGAGGAGCTACCCGTTTGGTCTGCAGATCGGGACTGCCATCACCTCGGACCTAATCCTAACCCGGGTTTGTGTTTGCAGGTCTCTGTCCCCAAAGCCCTGACACACACACCCTCCAGGATAGGGCCACTGGAACCACACCACAGGACTGTGCCTGCCCTCCTGAAAGAAACGCCTTATGTCCCAGTTGCCAAAACCCTCCAGATTAGGAGAAACCTGCAAGGTCCTTGAGGCAACCCCAAGTCCATAGCCCGCTCTGGACAAAAATGTGCAGTCTGACAGTCTTAGCACGTACCTCCAGACAGAAACCCAGATAAATGGCCCTAGAGACAGGAGATTGAAACTGACATGCCCTCAGCACCTAATCAGAACCCTAGCATAGGCTTTCAGGCATCAGTCTCCAGAGGCGAGAACTCAAATACCAACATATGTTCCATCATGTGGTCCCTGACCCACAAACAGAACCCCTCTGTCCCCAGAAGAAAATTTGCTTTTGGGAGCAGTGTTCAACACTCAGGGTAGAAGAATCCTGCATGGCCCCTGAGCCACCTCTACTTTCCAAGGTCTCCCTGGACAAAAATCAGTAATGTGACCCATCAGCATGAGACACCACGTCAACTCAGCCCCCTTGGCACATCGCCCCAGAGCCACAAGATCGAACATGCCAAGTTCCTAGGTTGCAATGGTAACGTGAGGCAGGCTTTCTAGGCATCCATGCGGAGATCTCTGCTATCCAATCTTTCCATATGGGGGACCCTGGAGACATCAAACCGGACTCCCCCTGTCCCGCAGAAGGAAATATTGCTCTATGGAGCAGCTCATAAGCCCCAGCGTGGATAAATGCCCATTGCCTCAAGAAGACACCCCTCTGTTATTTGACCATAATGGACAGAAATACCAGCGTGAGTGAACATCTGACACTCGCCCTTATGTCAGATGCTGGAGATCTCCAATCAGCCGCTGCTGATTGGAACTGCTATGCCCTCATCCCTGATCCTAACTCTAGTTTGTGTTTTCAGACTTCTGTCTTCACACTCCTTGCCTGCTAGCCCTCCAGATTGGGAATTCTGGAGCCACAAGGCAACATTCTGCTTACCCGCCAAAAAGAAGAAATGCCCTATGGGTCTGCCCAGAAACCCCAAATGAGGTTCAAACTGCACTGCCCATGAGGGCAACCCAATATCATAGGACGCCCTGTGCGCTAATCCTCTGACAAAGCCTGAGCCCCGACCTCCTGTTAGCAACCCAGATAGCTAACCACATATCGTGCAGATGGTAACTGCCTTTGACTTAGGACACCATCTCTACTCACCCTAGGTATTCAGGCATCTGTCCCTAGACCTTACGTCAAATCCCTGCCTATGGGGGAATCTGATGCACAAAACAGAACTCCTTGCCCGTGGAGGAAACACTGTTGTTGGGATGGGTGTCAAACATTCAGGGGTGGAGAGACCTGTGAGGCCCAGGAGGGCACCCCCACTCCTGAGGGCCGCCTTGGGTACAAACATGCATTGTGACCCTCAGCCTGAGCCCCCTTCCCATATAAAGCATCTCGGGAGTTGGACCAAAAGCCCGCATATGGGGCTTTCCATGCCCCTAGGCTCACATCCTGACCCAAGGTGGGCTTTTCCGGGCACCCATACCCAGAGCCCTGCTCTGGAATCCCTCTTTTTGGGGGACCCCTGAGACAGAAAACACGACTGCTCCCTTCCCCCGAATGACACCAAACTCTTGATATCCAGAGAGGGAGAATCTTCCATGGCCCCATGAGGACACCCCTACATTCCGGCGCCTATCTACACACAAAATCCAGAGGCAAAAGCCTGAACTACACCCTCACACTTGCCATGATTTCAGATGCCCAGCAGCCACCTTCAGGGTATGCATTTCCGGCCTGCCATCCCCTCGGTCTGAAACCTAAACTGAGTTTGTGTTTTCAGACTTCTGTCCCCACAGCCCTAGGCACACACCCTTGAGGCTGGGGCCTCCGAGATACACCGCAAAATTGTGCCTGCCTGCCTGAAGGAAACTGTGCCCTATACAGGTGCCAAAACCCTCCAGATTAGGAGACACCTGCAAGGCCCCCGAGGCCACCCCAATTTGTAGTCTGCCCTGAGCAAAAGGGCACAGTCAGACACACCCTGGGCATCCACCTACAGGAAGACACCAAGGATAATGGCCCCATAAACAGAACATTGAACCTGACATGCCCCAAGGCCCTACATTGAACCCTAGCTTAGGTTGGCCAGCATTTGTCCCCAGAGGTCTTGTCTCAAAAACCAACATATGGGTTTCCTGGAGGCCCAAAACAGAACCCCTCCTGTGACCAGAAGGGAACCTTGCTCTTTGGAGGTGTGTCCAACCCTCAGGGCCATAGAATCCTGCAAGGACCCTGAACCACCGTCACATTACAAGATCTACCTGGACACACATCTGCCTTGTTTCCAGGCACCAAGGGGAAAGCGAATTGGGGTCTCCAGACGTCCTTACATCGAGCCCTGCTCTGGAAAGGCCACCCCGACATTCCACGGACATCCTTGACACAAAATGCAGAGACAAAAGCCTGAGTGACTGCCTCACACTCACCCTTCATTCATATCCCCAGGAGCTCCTCTCACAGTCTGTAGATCGAACCTGCCATACCCTAGCTGCCAAACCTAAGGCGGGTTTGTGATTTCAGACTTCTCTCTCCACAGCCCTGGCCCCCATACGCTCCAGGCTGGGGCCTGTGGGGCCAAACATCAGGACTGTGCCTGCCCTCTCCAAGGAAACTGTGCCCATTCCATTGGACACAACACTACAGATTAGGAGAATCCTACAAGGACCCCAGGCCATCCCAATCCTGGAGGCTGCCCTGGACAACCAGGGGCATTCTGACACAAGCTGAGCAACTACCTCCACGCAGACACATAGACAGATGTCCCCAGAGACAGAAGATTGAAGCAGACAGGCTCCTAGGCCTGAATCTGAACCCTAGTTTGGTTTCCAGGCATCTCTCCTCAGAGGTTTGGTTTTGAATAACAGAATAGGGGGTTTTCCTGAGGCACTAAACAGAACACCCCTCGTCCCCACATTAGAAGCTAGCTATTTGGAGCTGTGTCAAACCCTCCGTTTAGAAGAATCCTTCAGAGCCCCTGAGCCACCGCCACATTGAAAGGCCTCCATGGACAGAAACCCACATTATGACTCAACCTCCTGAGATCCGTTTGAACTCAGCCCCCTGGGTAGCTCGCCCCAGAGCCAGCAGACTGAACCTGTCTTCTCGCTAGGAGCCTATGGGAATGAGAGATGGGGTGTCCAGGTATCCAACCTTAGAACCCTGCTCTGGAGTCTTTCTGTATGGGGCATCCCGGAATCATCCAACAGGACTCAACTGTCCCACGCAAGGCAACCTTGTGGTTTGGAGTAGTACACAACCCACAGTGTGGGAAAACTTCCATGGCCTCATTAGAACCCCCTTCATGAAGGGGCGATCATGGACACAAACTCCAGCCTGAGCCAACGTCTGATCCTCGGCCTAACTTCTGATGCAGGAGATCTCGATTCAGCCTCTGCTGAGTCGGCCTGCCATGCCATCGGTCCCAAACCTAACCCTAGATTGGGTTTTCAGACTTCCGTTCTCACACTACTAGCTCAGAAGCCCTTCAGATTGGGAATTCCAGAGCCACAACACAGCACTCTGCCTGTCGGGTAGAAGAAAAACATTGCCCTATGGAGCTGCCCAGTATCCCCCAATGCAGCTGAAACCTGCACTGCTCTTGACCGCACCCCAATTTCATAGGCTGGCCTGGGCATTAATGCTCTGTCTGACACAGATTAAGCCCAAAACGTCCAACAGACACCCAGACAGCTGGGTGCACACCCATCACAACGGACCCGCCATGGCCTTAGGCTGTCATCTTGTCCCAACATGCGTTTTCAGACATCTGAACCTAGACCTTCTCTCCAATCCCCACATAGGGGAGTACCTGATGCCCAAACAGAACTCCTCCTTCCCAATGGCAGGAAACCTTGCTGTTCGGATGCTGTCCAACCTTCAGGGTAGGAGAAACCTGTATGGCCTATGAGGCCACACCCATGCTTGAGGACCGCCTTGGGCACAAACATGCATTGTGACCCTCAGTGTGAGCCCCGTGCTTAAGGAAGGCCTCTCCGTGGCTGGACCAAGAGCCCGCATATGGGGCTTGCCATGACCCTAGGCCCCCAATCCTAACCAGAGCTAGGGTTTTCCAGTCACCCGTACTCAGGGCTCTGCTCTGGAATACTTCTTTTGGAGGGACACCTGAGGCAGAAAACAGGACTCCTCCCTTCCCACAGAATGACCGGGCCAAAAACCCCAAAAGGGAGCCGGGCCAAAGCCCCAAAGCAGGAGACTCACCCATGGACCATGAGGCCACCCGTACATTCCACGGACATCCTTGACACAAAATCCAGAGACAAAAGCCTGAGCGACCGCCTCACACTCGCCCTTCTTTTATGTCCCAAGGAACTCCTCTCACGGTCTGTAGATGGGGCCTGCCATACCCTCGGACCCCAAACCTAAGCCAAGTTTGTGTTTTCAGACTTCTGTCCCCACAGCCCTGGCCCACACACCCTCCAGGCTGGGGCCTCTGGAGCCACACCGCAGGACTATGTCTGCCCTCTCCAGGGCAGGAAACCCTGCCCATTCCATTGGCAAGAAACCTACAGATCAGTAGAATCCTACATGGACCTCACAGCCATCCCAATAGTGCAGGCAACTCTGGACAAACAGGGGCGATCTGACACAAGCTGAGCAAATACCTCCACTCAGACATGCACTCAGATGTCCCCAGAGCAGAAGATTGAAAGGGACAGGCCCCTAGGCCCTCATCTGAAACCTTGCTTTGGCTTCAAGACATCTCTCCTCAGAGGCCTGGTTTCTAATACCAGCATATGGGTGTTTCCTGAGGCACCAATCAGAACACGTCTCATCTCCACATGGGAAACTTGCTCTTTGGAGCTGTGTCAAACCCTCCAGTTAGGAGAATTCTTCAGGGCCCCTGAGCCACCGCCACATTCCAAGGTCTCCATGGACACAAACCCACATTAAGACCCATCCTCAGGAGAACCCATTTCAACTCAGCCCTCTGGGTAGCTGCTCCAGAGCCTGCAGATAGAACCTGCCTTGTCTCTAGAAGACAATGGGAATGTGAGGTGGGATGCCCAGGCATCCAGCCTCAGAAGCCTGCTGCCGAGTCTTTCTGGATAGGGCCTGCTGAGGCCATCCAACAGGACTCGACTGTCCCGCAGAGGGAATCCTTGTGGTTTGGAGCATCTCACAAATCCCAGTGAGGGAAAACCTCTAGCGCCTAATGAGCCCCAACCCTTTCATGGATGGGCCATCATAGTCACAAACTTCAACCTGAGCCAATGTCTGATCCTCTCCCTGACTTCAAATGCAGGAGATCTCAATTGCCTCTGCAGAGTGGGCCTGCCGTGTTCTTGCCCCGGACACTAACTCTAGCTTGGGTCATCACACTCGTGGCCCATAAGCCCTCCAGATTGGGAATTCCGGAGCCACATCGCAGCACTCTGCCTGCCCACCCGAAGAAAAATGTTGCTCTATTGGGCTGCTCAGAAACCCCAAATGAGGATTAACCTGCACGCCCCTCAAATGGACCCCGATACGCTGCCCTGGGGACCAATGCACTTTCTGACACAGCCTGAGCCCGGACCTCCTGACTGACACCAAGACAGCTGGCCGCACACCCAGCACATCCGACCAGCCATGGCCTTAGGCCATCATCTCTTCTTGACCTGGGTTTTCAGGCTTCAGAACCTAGATCTTATCTCAAGAACTGCACGGGGTGAGCCTGGTGCAGAAATCAGAACTCCTCCTTCCCCATGACTAGAAACTTTGCTGATAGCATGGTGTCCAACCTTCAGGGTAGCAGAAACCAGCATGGCCCATGAGGTCACGCCCATGCTTGAGGGTCGCCTTTGGCACAAACACGCATTGTGACCCTCAGCGTGAGCCCCATGCTCAAGGAAGGCCTCTCAGTGGCTGGACCAAGAGACAGCATATGGGCTTGCCATGCCCCTAGCCCCAAATCCTAACCAGAGTTTGTGTTTTCCAGTTGCCCATACCCCGAGCTCTGTTCTGGAATCCCTCTTTGGAGGGACACCTGAGACAGAAAACAGGACTCCTCCCTTCTCACAGAATGACCCCAATCTCTTGGGGGTGGGGCAAATCCCCAGAGCGGGAGAATTATCCAATGCCCATGAGGCCACCCCTCCATTCCACGGCCATCCTTGACACAAAATCCAGAGACAAAAGCCTAAGCAACCACCTCACACTCGCCCTTTGTTCATAACCTGTGAAGCCCGTTCACGGTCTGTAGATGGTGCCTGCCGTACCCGCGGCCCCAAACCTAAGCCAAGTTTGTGTTTTCACACTTCTGCCCCCACAGCCCAAGCCCACACACCCTCCAGGCTGGGGCCCTGGAGCTACACTGCAGGACGGTGCATGGCATCTCCAAGGAAACCGTCCCCTTTCCATTGGTCAGATTAGGAGAAACCTCCAAGGTCCCAGGGGCCATCCCAATAGTGCAGGCCGCCCTGGACAAACAGGGGCGATCTGACACAAGCTGAGCATCTATCTCCTCTCAGACACACCGACGGATGTCCCTAGTGACAGAAGACTGAACCAGAGTGTCCCATTGGCCTTCATCTGAACCCTTGCTTTCATTGCCAGGCATCTCTTTTCAAAAGTCTGGTTTCAAATACAAGCAAAGAGGGTTTTCCTGTGGCACAAATCAGAACACCTCTCATCTCCACATGGGAAACTCTCTCTTTGGAGCTGTGTCAAACCCTCCAATTAAGAGAATCCTTCAGGGCCCCCGAGCCACCGCCACTTTCCAAGGTCTCCATGGACACAAACCCACATTATGACCCATCCTCAGGAGAGTCCATTTCAACTCAGACCCCTGGGTAGCTCCCACAAGCCAGGAGATCGAACCTGCCTTATTGCTAGGAGACAATGGGAATGCATGATGGGGTGCCCAGGCATCCATCCTTAGAACCCTGCTCTCGAGTCTGTCTGTGTGGGGCATCCTGGAGCTCTCCTACAGGACTCGACTGTCCCGCAGAAGGAATCCTTGCGGTTTGGAGTATCTCACAACTCCCAGAGTGTGAAATAGTCCATGGGCTCATGAGTGCCCCCCCCTTCTTGAAGGGGCCATCATGGACACAAACTCCAACCTGAGCCAACGTCTGATCTTCGCCCTGACGTCAGATGCAGGAGATCTTGATTCAGCCTCTGCAGAGTGGGCCAGCCGTGCCCTCGCCCCGAAACCTAAGCTGAGCTTGTGTGCTCAGACTCCCATCCTCACACTACTGGCCCACAATCCCTCCAGATTGGGAATTCCGGAGCCACAACTCAGCACTCTGCCTCCCCACCAGAAGAAAAATGTTGCCCTATGGGGCCACCCAAAAACTCCAAATGAGGATCAACCTGCACCCCACTCGACTCCAGCCCAATTATTTAGACAACCCTGGGCACGAATGCTCTGTCTGCAACAGCCTGAGCCCGGACCTCCTGACTGATACCCAGACAGCTGGCTGCACACACAGCACATTGGAAACGCCATGGCCTTAGGCTGTCATCCCTTCCCAACCTGGGTTTTCAGACTTCAGAACTTAGACATTATCTCCAATTACTGCACACGGGTGAACCTGAGGCAGAAATCAGAACTCCTCCTTCCCCATGGCAAGAAAGCTTGCTGTTGGCATTGTGTCAAACATTCAAGGTAGGAGAAACCAGATGGCCCATGAGGGCACGCCTGTGCTTGAAGGAGGCTGTGGGCACAAATGAGCATTGTGACCCTCAGCGTGAGCCCCGTGCCCAAGTAAGTACTCTCAGCACTATGTGGCTGGACCAAGAGCATGCATATGGTTTTGCCATGCCCCTAGGGCCACAAACCTTAACAGAGCTCGGGCTTTCCAGTCGCCTCTACCTAGCATTCTGCTCTGGATACCCTCCTTGGAGGGTCACCTGAGGCAGAAAACAGGACTCCTCCATTCCCACAGAACGACCCCAAACTCTTGGTAGCTGGACCAAATCCCCATAGAGGGAAACTCGTCCATGGTCCATGAGGCCACCTGGACATTCCACGGCCATCCTTGACACAAAATGCAGAGACAAAAGCCTGAGCAACCGCCTCACACTCGCCCTTCATTCATAACCCGAGGAGCTCCCCTCACGGTCTGTAGATTTGGCCTAGCATGCTATCGGCCCCAAACCTAAGCCAAGTTTGTGTTTTCAGAATTCTGCACCCAAAGCCCTGACCCACACACTCTCCAGCCTGGGGCCACTGGAGCCACACCAGACGACTGTGCCTGCTCTCTCCAAGGAAACTCTACCCATTCCATTGGCCACACACCAACAGATTAGGAGAAACCTCCAAGGTACTCAAGGCCATACATATTGTGTGGACCACGCTGGAGAAAGAGGGGCGATCTGACACAAGCTGAGCAACTACCTCCACTCAGACAAGCAGAAGAAATGTCCCCAAAGAAAGAAGATTGAAACGGACAGGCCACTAGGCCCTAATCTGAACCTTTGCTTTGGTTTCCAGGCGTCACTGCTCAGAGCCCTGGTTTCCAATGCAAACATATGGGGGTTTCCTGAGGCACCAATCAGAACACCTCTCGTCTCCACATGGGAAACTTGCTCTTTGGAGCTGTGTCAAACCTTCTGGTTAGGAGAATCCTTCAGGGCCCCCAAGACACAGCCACACTCCAAGGTCTCCATGGACACAAACCCACCTTAAGACCCATCCTCAGGAGAGTCCATTTCAACTCAGCCCCCTGGGTTGCTGCCCCAGAGCCTGCAGATAAAACTTGTCTTGTTGCTAGGAGACAATGGGAATGAGAGGTGGGGTGCCCAGGCATCCATCCTTAGGACCCTGCTATCAAGTCTTTCTCTATGGGGTGTCCTGGAGTCATCCAACAGGACTAGACTGTCCTGCAGAAGGAATCCTTATGGTTTGGAGCATCTCACAACTCCCAGAGTGGGAAAACCTCCGTGGAATCATAAGCACCGCCCCCCCACACTTCATGAAGGAGACATCATGGACACAAATTCCAACCCGTTCTGACGTCTTATCCTAGCTGACTTCAGATGCAGGAGGTCTCGATTCAGCCTCTACAGAGTGAACCTGTCATGCACTCGCCCTGAAATCTAAGCCTTGTTCGTGCTCTCAGACTTCCTTCCTCACACTCCTGGCCCACAAGCCTTCCAGACTGGGAATTCTGGAGCCAAAACGCAGCACTCTGCCCGCCACCAGGAGAAAGAGTTTGCCCTCTGGGGCTGCCCAGAAACCACAAATGAGAATCAACCTGTACCCCACTCGACTAAACCCCAATTATATAGGTTATTCTGGGCACTGATGCTCTGAATGACACAGTCTGAGCCCGGAGCTCCCGACCAAAATGCAGACAGCTGGCAGCACACTCCGCACATCGGACCTGCCATGGCCTTAGGCCGTCATCCCATCCCTACCTGGGTTTTCAGGTTTCAGAACCTAGACCTTACTTCCAATCATTGCACAGGGGGAGACCCTGATGCAGAAATCAGAACTCCTCCTTCCCCATGACAAAAAACCTTGCTGTTGGCATGGTGTCAAAACTTCAAGGTAGCAGAAACGAGCATGACCCGTGAGGCCACACCCAAGCTTGAAGGCCACCTTGGGAACAAACACACATTGTGAACCCCAGCATGAGCCCTGTGCTCAAGGAAGGCCTCTCAGTGGCTGGACCAAGAGCCAGCAAATGGGGGGCTTGCCATGACCCTAGGCCCCCAATCCTAAACAGAGTTTGGGTTTTCTTGTCACCCATACCACTGGCTCTGCTCTGGAATCCCTCTTTGGAAGGGCAACTGAGGCAGAAAACAGGACTCATCCATTCTCACAGAATGACCCCAAACTCTTGGGAGGGGGCCAAATCCCCAGAGAGGGAGATTCGTCCAAGGCCCATGAGGCCAACCCTCCATTCCACGGCCATCCTTGACAGAAAATCCAGAAACAAAAGCCTGAGCGATGGCCTCCCACTCCCCCTCCTTTCATAACCCAAGGAGCTCCCCTCATGGTCTGTAGATATGGCGTGCCATACCCTCGGCGCCAAACCTAAGCCAAGTTTGTGTTTCAAGACTTCTGTCCCCACAGCCCTGGCCCACACACCCTCCAGGCTGGGGCCTCTGGAGCCACACCACAGGACTGTGCCTGCTCTCTCCTAGGAAACTGTGCCCATTCCATTGGCCAAAACCCTACAGAATAGGAGAAACCTCAAGGCCCCCGAGGACATCCCACTACTGCAAGACGCCCTTGACAAACAGGGGCATTCTGATACAAGCTGAGCAACTACCTCCATGCAGATATGCAGAAAGATGTCCACAGATACAGAAGATTGAACCGGACAGGCCCCTAGGCCCTAATCTGAACTCTTGCTTTGGTTTCCAGGTGTCACTCCTCAGAGGCCTGGGTTAGAAGACCAGCATATGGGACTTTCCTGAGGCACCAAACAGAACACCTCTCGTCTCCACACGGGAAGCTTCCTTGTTGGAGATGTGTCAAACCCTTTGGGTTGGAGAATTCATCAGATTCCCTGAGCCACCACCACATTCCAAGGTCTCCATGGTCACCAACACACATTATGACCCATTCTCAGGAGAGTCCATTTCAACTCAGCTGCCTGGGTAGCTCGCCCCAGAGACAGCAGATCAGACATATCTTATCGCTAATAGCCAATGGTAATGCGAGGTATGGTGTACAGGCATCCAATCTTCAAAAGTTGCCCTCCAGTCTTCCTGTATGGGATGTCCTGGAAACATCCAACAGGACTCGCCTGTCCCGAAGAAGTAAACCTTGTGGTTTGGAGGAACTCACAAACTCAGTGTGGGAAAACCTCCTTGGCCTCATGAGGACCCCACTTCATGAGGAGGCCCTCATGGACACAAACTCCAGCCTCAGCCAACATCTGATCCTTGCCCTGACTTCAGATGCAGGAGATCTCAATTCAGCTTCTGCAGAGTGGGCCTGCAATGCCCTTGGCCCCAAACCTAACCCTAGCTTTTGTTTTCCGACTTCTGCCCTCACACTCCTTGCCCACAATCCCTCCGGATTGGGAATTCAGGGGCCACAATGAAGCATTCTGCCATCCCACCAGAGGAAAAACATTGCCTATGGGTTTGCCCAGAAACCCCAAATGAGGATCAGCCTGCTCGCCCCTCAGCAACACCCCAATTGCATAGGCTACTCTAAGCACTAATGCTCTCTTACACAGCCTGAGCCCAGACCTTCCGACAGACACCCAGACAGCTGGCTGCACACCCAGCACATCGGAACTGCCATGGCCTTAAGCCATCATCCCTTCCCAAGTTGGGTTTTCAGCCATCGGAACATAGACCTTATCTCCAATTCCTGCACAAGGGTGAACCTGATGCACAAGTCAGAACTCCTCCTTCCCCGTGGCAGGAAACCTTGTTGTTGGCATGGTGTCAAACCTTCAGTGTAGGAAAAACCTGCATGGCCCATGAGGCCACGTCCATTTTTCTGGGCCCCCTTGAGCACAAACTTGCATTGTGACCCTCAGCGTGAGCCCTGCATTCAAGTAATGCCTCTCTGTCTGGCCCAAGAGCCCTCATATGGGGCTTGCCATGCCCATCGGCCCCCAGGCCTAACCAGAGTTTGGGTATTCCAGTCGCCAGTACCCACTGCTCTGCTCTACAATCCCTCTATTGGGGGGGACACCTGAGGCAGAAAACAGGACTCCTCCCTTCCCAGAGAATGACCCCCAACTCTTCGGAGCTGGGCAAATCTCCAGAGACAGAGACTCGTCCACAGCCCATGAGGACACCCCTACATTAAAAGGCCATCCCGCACAGAACATCAAGAACCAAAAGCCTGAGTGACCGCATCCCACTTGCCCTCCTTTCATATCTCGATTAGCTCCCCTCACTCTCTGTATATCGGGCCTGCCATACCCTCAGCCCCAAACCTGAGTTGAGTTTGTGTTTTCGGTCGTCTGTCCCACAGCCCTTAACCACACACCTTTCAGGTTGGGTCCTCTGGAGCCACACCACAGAACTGTGTCTACTCTCTCCTAGGAAAGTGCCCATTCATTTGGCCACAACCCTACAGAATAGGAGAAACCTCAAGACCCCCATGATATCCCACTATTGTAAGCCGCCCTGGACAAAAAGGTCATTCTGACACAAGCCAAGCAACTATCTTCACTCAGACACGTAGACAGACAGATGTCTAGGTAGATAAAAGTTTGAACCGTACAGGCCTCTAGTCCCTAATCTGAACTCTTGCTTTTGTTTTCAGTTGTCACTCCTCAAGGCTTGCATTCGAAGACCAGCATATCGTGTTTTCCTGAGGCTCCAAACAGAACACCGCTCATCTCCACATAGGAAGCTTCCTTGTTGGAGCTGTGGAAAACCCTTCAGGTTGGAGAATCCTGCAGAGTCCCTGAGCCACCGCCACATTCCAAGGTCTCCATGGTCACCAACGCACATTAAAACCCATTCTCTGGAGAGTCCATTTCAACTCAGCTCCCTGGTTTGCTCCCCCAGAGCCAGCAGATCCAACCTTCCTTTTCGCTAGGAGAGAATGTGAATGCGAGGTTTGGTGTCCAGGCATTCCTCCTTAGAAACATGCTCTTGAGTCTTGCTGTATGAGGCATCCTGGAGCCATCCAAAAGTACTCGATAATCCCACAGAAGGAATCCTTGCGGTTTGGAGCATCTCACAACTCCCAGCGTGGGAAAACCACCATGACGTCATGAGGTTCTCCCCCGCGTCATGAAGGGGCCAGCATGGACACAAACTCCAACCTGAGCCAACATCGGATCCTCGCCCTGACTTCACATGCAGGAGATCTCGATTCAACCTCTGCAGAGTGGGCCTGCCTTTTCCTTGACATGGAACAAAACCCTAGCTTGTGTTCTCAGATTTCCGTCCTCACACTCCTGGCCCATTGCCCCCCCAAATTGGGAATTCTGGAGACACAACGCAGAACTCTGCCTGCCCACCTGAAGAAAACGTTGCCCTATGGGGCTGCCCAGAAACACCAAGAGAATCAACCTGCATGCCACTCTACTGCACCACAAATATATAGTCTGCCCTGTGCACAAATGTTCTGTCTGACACAGCCTGAGCCCGGACCTCCCAACCCACACCCAGACAGCTGTCAGGAAACCCAGCACATCAGACATGCCATGGCCTTAGGCAGTCATCTCTTCCCAACCTGGGTTTTCAGGCTTCAGAACCTAGGCCTTATCTCCATTCACTGCACAGGGGTGACCCTGATGCAGAAATCAGAACTCCTCCATCCCCATGGCAAGAAAACTTGTTGTTGGCATGGTGTCCAACCTTCAGGGTAGGAGAAACCAGCATGGCCTATGAGGCCACGACCATGCTTGTGGGCCGCCATGGGTGCAAACACGCATTGTGATCCTCAGCGTGATCTAACTAAAGCCTCTCAGTGGCTGGACCAAGAGCCCGCATATGGTTCTTGCCATGCCCATAAGCTCCCAATCCTAACCAGAGTTCAGGTTTTCCAGTAACCGTAGGCAGGGCTCTACTCTGGAATCCCTCCTTTGGAGTGACACCTGAGGCAGTAAACAGGACTCCTCCCGTCCCACAGAATGATCCCAAACACTTGGGAGCGAGGCAAAATCCCCAGAGAGGAGAATCATCCATGCCCCATGAGGCCACCCCTACATTCCACGGCCATCCTTGACCCAAAATCCAGAGACCTAAGCCTGAGGAACCACCTCACACTCGACCTTCGTTCATATCCCGAGGATCTCCACTCACGGTCTGTAGATCGCCACTACCATACCCTTGGCACCAAACCTAAGCCTAGATTGTGTTTTCACACTTCTGTCCCCACAGCCCTGGCCCACACACCCTACAGGTGGGGTCCCCTTCAGCAAAGCAGCAGGACTGTGCCGGCCCTCTCCTCTTGCCCATTCCATTGGCCACAAACCTACAGATTTGGAGTAACATCCAAGGTCCCTGAGGCCATCCCAATCATGTAGGTTGCCTTGGACAAATAGGGGCGATGTGACACAAGCTGAGCCACTACCTCCACTCAGACAAGCAGGCGGATGTGCCCAGAGACAGTAGATTGTCCCAGACAGGCCCCTTGGCCCTAATCTGAGCCCTTGATTTGGTTTCCAGGCATCTCTCCTCAGAGGACTGCTTCTCCAGCAACAGCATATGGGGGTTTCCTGAGGCACCAATCAGAAAACCTCTCGTCTCCACATGGGAAACTTGCTCTTTGGAGCTTGTCAAAACCTCCAGTTAGGAGAATCCTTCAAGGCCCCTGAGCCACCGCCATATTCCAAGGTCTCCATGGACACAAACCCAAATTATGACCCATCCTAAGGAGAGTCCATTTTAACTCAGCCCCATGGTTTGCTCAACGAGAGCCGGCAGATCGAACCTGCTTTGTCACTAGGAGATAATGAGAATGTGAGGTTGGGGGCCCAGGCATCCCTCCTTAGAACCATGCTCTCGAGTCTTTCTGTACAGGGTGACCTGGAGCCATCCAACAGGACTCGATAGTCCTGTAGAAGGAATCCTTTCGGTTTGGAGCATCTCAACATCCCAACGGGGTAAAACCTCCATGACCCCAGGAGCTTTCCCCGCTTCATGAAGGGGCCATCATGGACACAAACTCCAATCTGAGCAAACGTCTGATCCACGCCCTGACTTCACATGCAGGAGATCTCTATTCAGACTCTGCAGAGTGGGCCTACCGTGTCCTTGCCTTCAAATATAAACCTAGCTGGGTTCTCAGATTCCGTCCTCACACCCCTGGCCCACAAATCCCCCAGATTGGGAATTCCGGAGTCACAACGGAGCACTCTGCCTGCCCACCAGATGAAAAACGTTGCTCTGTGGGGCTGCCCAGAAACCCCAAAAGGGAATCAACCTGAATGCCACTTGACTGCACCACAATTATACAGTCTACCCTGGGCACTAATGTCCTGTCTGACACAGCCTGAGCCTGGACCTCCTGACCGACACCCAGACAGCTGGCTGCACATCCAGCACATTCGATATGCCATGGCCTTAGGCTGTCATCTCTTCGCAACTTGGGTTTTCAGGCTTCAGAACCTAGACCTTCTCTCCAATCACTGCACAGGGGTGAACCTGATGCAGAAATTAGAACTACTCCATCCTCATGGCATGAAACCTTGCTGTTGGCATGGTGTCCATCCTTCAGGGTAGGAGAAACCAGCATGGCCCATGAGGCCATGACCATGCCTGAGGATCACACAGTGTGATCCTCAGCATGAGCTGAGTAAGGCCTCTCAGTGGCTGGACCAAGAGGCCGCATATGGTTCTTGCCATGCCCATAGGCTACCAATGCTAACCAGTGCTCGGGTTTTCTACTCGCCCTTAGCAGGCTATACTCTGGAATCCCTCTTTTAGAGGGACACCTGAGGCAGAAAACAGGAGTGCACCCTTCCCACAGGATGACCCCAAACTCTTGGAGCGGGAAAAAATCCCTAGAGAGGGAGACGCATTCATGGCCCATGTGGCCTCCTCTACATTCCACGGCAATTCTTGACACAAAATCCAGAGACTTAAACCTGGGCAACCACCTCACACTCGCCCTTCATTCATAACCTCAGGAGCTCCCCTCACTGAATGTGGATAACCACTGCCATACCCTCGGCCCCAAACATAATACCAGATTGTGTTTTCAAACTTCTGCCCCCACAGCCCTGGACCACACACCCTACAGGCGGAGGCATCTGGAGCCATACTGAAGGACTGTGCCTGCTCTCTCCACAGAAACTCTGCCCATTCCATGGGCCAAAATCCTACAGAATTGGAGAAATCTCCAAAGTCCCCAAGGCCATCCCAATCCTGAAGGCTGCCTTGGACAAATAGGAGCGATCTGACACAAGCTGAGCAACTACCTCTAATCAGACCAGCAGACGGATGTCCCCAGAGACAGTAGATTGTTCAGGACAGGCCCCTATGCCCTAATTTGAACCCTTGCTATTTTCCGGGTGTCTCTCTTCTGAGGCCTAGTTTCCAGTACCAGCATATGGGGTTTCTGGAGACACCAATCAGAGCACCTCTCATCTCCACCTGGGAAACTTGCTCTTAGGAGCTGTGTCAAAACCTCCAGTTAGGAGAATCCTTCAGGGGCCTTGTGCCAGCGACACATTCCAAGGTCTCCATGAATACAAACACACATTGTGCCCCATCCTCAGGAGACTCCATTTCAACTCAGCCCCCTGGTTTTCTCCCCCAGAGACAGCAGATTGAACCTGCCTTGTCGCTAAGAGACAGTGGGAATGCAAGGTTGGGAGCCCAGGATTCCATTCTTAGAATCATGCTCTCAGTTCTTTTTCTATGGGGCATCCTAGAGCCATTCAACAGGACACAATACTCCCATGAATGGAATCTTTGTGATTTGGAGCATCTCACAACTCCAAGCGTGGGTAAACCTCCATGGCCTGATGAGGTTTGCCCCCGCTTCATGAAGGGGCCTTCATGGACACAAACTCCAACCTGAGCCAACGTCTGTTCATTGCTCTGACTTCAGATGCAGAAGATCTTGTTTCAGATCTGCAGAGTGAGCCTGCCATTTCCTGACACGGAAACCTCAACCTAGCTTGCCTTCTCAGACTTCCATCCTCACACTCCGGGCCCACAAGCTCTCCAGATTGGGAATTCCGGGGCCACAACTCAGCACTCTGCCTACCCACCAGAAGAAGGAACGTGCCACATGGGGCTGCCCAGAAATCCCAAAAGAGGATCAACCTGCATGTCACTTGACTGCACCACAATTATATGGTCTGCCCTGGTCACTAATGCTCTGTCTGACACAGCCTAAGTCCGGACATCCCGACCAACTCTCAGACAGCTGGCTGCCCATGCAGCACATCGTAAACACCATGGCCTTAGGCCGTCATCTATTCCCAACCTGGGTCTTCTGGCTTCAGAACCTAGACCTTATCTCCAATCACTGCACAGGGGTGAACCTGATGCAGAAATCAGAACTCCTTCATCCCCATGGCAAGAAACATTGCTGTTGGCTTGGTGTCCAACCTTCAGGGTAGGAGAATCCAGCATGGCCCATGAAGCCACAACCATGCTTGAGGGCCGCCATGGGCACAAACACGCATTGTGATCCTCAGCCTGAACTGAGTAAGGCCTCTCAGTGGCTGGACAAAGGGCCCACATATGGTTCTTGCCATGCCCATCGGCTCCCAATCCTAACCAGAGCTTGGGTTTTCCAGTCGCTCATACTCAGGGCTCTACTCTGGAATCCCTATTTTTGAGGTGAACATGAGACAGAACACAGGACTCCTCCCTTCCTACAGAATGACCCCAAATCCTTGAGAGCGGGGCCAAATCCCCAGAGAGGGAGACTCATCCATGGCCCATGATTCCACCCCTACATTCCACGGCCAGAGACTTAAGCCTTAGCTTACTTAAGTCCAGAGACTTAAGCCTGAGCAACCGCCTCACACTTGCCCTTTGTTCATATCCTGAGGAGCTCCCCTCACGGTCTGTAGATCCCCACTGCAATACCCTCTTCCCCAAACCTAAGCCCTGAGTTTTCAGAATTCTGTCCCCAAAACCCTAGCCCACACACCCTCCAAGTGGGGGCCTCTGGAGACACACTGCAGGTCTGTGCCTACCCTCCACAAAGAAACTCTGCCCATTCCATTGGCCACAAACCTACAGATTTGAGGAAACCACCAAGGTCCCCAAGGCCATCCCAATCATGTAGGCTGCCTTGGACAAATAGGGGTGATCTGACACAATCTGAGGAACTACCTCCGTTCAGACAAGCAGACAGACTTCCCCAAGGACAGAAGATTGTCCTGGAGTGACCCATAGGCCCTAATCTGAACCCTTGCTTTGGGTTCCAGGCGTCTCTCCTCAGAGGCCTTGTTTCCAGCACCAGCATATGGGGGTTTCCGGAGGCACCAATCAGAACACCTCTCTTCCCCAGATGGGCAACTTGTCTTTGGATCTGTGTCAAATGCTGCGGGTAGGAGAATCCTTCAGGGGCCCTGAGACACTGCCACATTCCAAGGTCTCCATGGACACAATCCCACATTATGACCCATCTCAGGAGAGTCCATTTCAACTCAGCCCCCTGCTTTGCTCCCCCAGAGCCTGCAAATCCAACCTGCCTTGTTGCTAGGAGACAATGGGAATGCGAGGTTGGGTGCCCAGGCATCCATTCTTATAACGATGTTCTCAAGCCTTTCTCTATGGGGCGTCCTGTAGCCATCCAACTGGACTCGATGGTCCTGCAGAAGGAATCTTTGTATTTTGGAGCATCACACAATTCCCAACGTTGGAAAAAATCCTTGGCCTCTTGAGCCCCACCCCCTTCATGAAGGGGCCATCATGGGCACAATCTCTGAAATGAGCCAACGTATGACCCTTGCCCTGATGTCAGATGCAGGAGATCTCGATTCAGCCTCTGCAGAGTGGGCCTGTTCGGGTCCTCGCCCCGGAACCTTTCCCTAGCTTGAGTTCTCAGATTTCTGTCCTCACACTCCTGGCTCAAAAGCCCTCCAGACTGGAAATTCTGGAGCCACAACGCAGCTCTCTCCCTGCCCACTGGAAGAAAAACGTTGCTCTATGGGGCTGCGCAGAAACCCCAAAAGACGAACAACCTGCACGCCACTCGACTGCACCATAATTATATAGTCTTCCTTGGGCACTAATGCTCGCTCTGACACAGCCTGAGACCGGAACTCCCGACGGAAACCCAGACACCTGGCCGCACACCCAGCACATCAGACACGCCATGGCCTTAGGCCATCATCTCTTCCCAAGCTGAGTTTTCAGGCTTCAGAACCTAGACCTTATCTCCAAACACTGCACAGTGGTGAACCTGATGCAGAAATCAGAACTCCTCTATCTCCGTGGCAAGAAATCTTGCTGTTGGCATGGTGTCCAACCTTCAGGGTAGGAGAAACCAGCATGGCCCATGAGGCCACGACAATGCTGGCGGGCCACCATTGGCAAAAACATGTATTGTGATCTCACCGTGAGCTGAATAAGGCCTCTTTATAGCTGGACCAAAAACTCGCGTATGGTTCTTGCCATGCCCATAGGCTCCCAATCCTACCAGAGCGCGGGTTTTGCAGTCTCCCATAGCCAGGGATCTACTCTAGAATCCCTCTTTTGGAGGGACTGGGGCAGAAAACTGGACTCCTCCCTTCCCACAGAATGACCCCAAACTCTTGGGAGCACGGTAAAATCCCCATAGAGGGAGACTCATCCATGGCCCATGAGGACACCCCTTCATTCCAGGGCCATCCTTAACAGAAAATCCATAGACTTAAGCCTGAGCACAGGCTTAAGTCTATGGAACAGGATATGAACTCACCCTTCGTTCATATCCTGAGGAGCTCCCCTCACAGTCTGTAGATAGCCAACGCCATACTGTCGGCCCCAAACCTAAGCCCAGATTTTGTTTTCAGACTTCTTTCCCTCAGCCCTGGCCCACACACCCTCCAGGCGGGAGCCCCTGGAGCCACACCACAGTACCATGTCTCCCCTCTCCAAGAAAAATCTGCACATTCCATTGACACCAATCCTATAGAAAGGAGAAACCTCCAAAGTCCCCGAGGCCATCCCAATTGTGTAGGCTGCCTTGGACATATAGGGGCGATCTCACAGAGGTGAGCAACTACCTCCACTCAGACAAGCAGACGGATGTCCCCAGAGACAGTAGATTGTCCCGGACAGGACCCTAGGCCCTAATATGAACCCTTGCTTTGGTTTACAGGTGTCTTTCCTCAGAGACCTGGTTTCCAATACCAGCATGTGGGGGTTTCCTGAGGCACCAATCAGAACACCTCTCATCTCCACATGGGAAACTTGTTCTTTGGAGCTGTGTCAAACCCTCTGGTTAGGAGAATCCTTCAGGGGTCCTGAGCCACCACCACATTCCAAATTCTCCATGGCCACCAACGCACATTATGACCCATTCTCAGGAGAGTCCATTTAAACTGAGTCCCCTGGTTTTCTCCCTCAGAGCCAGGAGAACGAAACTGTCTTGTCGCTAGTAGACAATAGGAATGCAAGTTTGGTTGCCCAGGCATACATCCCTAGAACCATGCTCTCGATTCTTTCTGTACTGGGCGTCCTGGTGCCATCTATCAGGACTCAATAGTCCCGGAGAAGGAATCCTTGTGTTTTAGAGCCTCTCGCAACTCCCAGCCTGGGAAAACCTCCATGACTTCATGAGCCCCACTCCCTTTATGAGGGGGCATCATGGACACAAACTCCATCCTGAGCCAATGTCTGATCCTTGCCCTGATTTCAGATGAAGAATTGCTCAATTCAGCCTCTGCAGAGGGGGCTTGCCATGCCCTCGTCCTGAAACCTAACCCTAGCTTGTGTTCTCAGACTTCCTTCCTCACACTCCTGGCCCAGAAGCTCTCCAGATTGGGAATTATGGAAGCACAACGCAGCACTCTGCCTGCCCACCAGAAGAAAAATGTTACCCTATGGGGTGGCCCAGAAACCCCAAAAGAGGATCAACATTCATGCCACTCGACTGCACCACAATTATATAGTCTGCCCTGGGCACTAATGCTCTGTCTGACATAGCCTGAGCCCGGACCACCCGACCGACATCCAGACAGCTGGCTGCACACCCAGCACATCGGACCCACAATGGCCTTAGGCCGTCATCTTTTCCCAACCTGCGTTTTCAATCTTCAGAACCTAGACTTTATTTCCAATACTGCACAGGGGTGAACTGGATGCAGAAATCAGAACTCTTCCATCCCCAAGGCAAGAAACCTTGCTGTTGGTATGGGGTCAAACCTTTATGGTAGGAGAAACCTGCATGTCCATGAATCCACGCCCATGCTTGAGAGCCGCTTGGGCACAAACACACATTGTGACCCTCAGCGCGAGCCTTGTGTTCAAGTATGGCTTCTCAGTGGCTGGACCAAGAGCACACATATGGCGCTTGACCTGCCCCTGGGCCCCCAATCCCAACAAGAGGTCTGGTATTCCAGTCGCCCATACCCAGGGCTCTGCTCTGGAATCTCACTTTTGGAGGGTCTCCTAAGGCAGAAAAGAGGACTCCTCCCTTCCCACAGAATGACCCCAAAGTCTTGGGAACTGGGCCAAATCCCCAGAGAGTGGGACTCGTCCTTGGCCCATGAGGCCACCCTGACATTCCATGGCCATCCTTGACACAAAATCCATGGACAACAGCCTGCGAAACTGCCTCACACTCACCCTTCATTTTATAACCCAAGGAGCTCCTGTCACCGTCTGTAGATTGTGCCTGCCATACCCTCGGCCCTAAACCTAAGCCAGTTTGTGTTTTCAGACTTCTGTCCCCACATCCCTGGCCCAGACACCCTCCAGGCTGGGCCCTCTGCAGCACACCGCAGGACTGTGCCTGCCCTCTCCAAGTAAAATCGGCGCATTCCATTGGCCACAACCCTACAGATTAGGGGAAACCTCCAAGCCCCTCGAAGCCATCCCAATAGTGTAGACCGCCCTGGACAAACAGGGGCATTCTACCTCCACTCAGACATGCAGACATAGATCCCCAGAGACAGAAGATTGAACTGGACAGGCCCCTAAGCTGTAATCTATACCCCAGCTTTGATTTCCAGGTTTGTCTTCTCAGAGGCCTGGTTTCAAATACCAGCATATGGCATTTTCATGAGGCACCAAACAGAACGCCTCTCATCCCACATGGGAAGCTTGCTATTTCGGGGTGTGTCAAACCTATCAGGTAGATGATTTCTGCAGGACCCCTGAGCCACCACCACATTCCAAGGTCTCCATGGACACAAACCGACATTATGACCCATCCTCATGAGAGTCCCTGTCAACTCAGCCCCCTGGGTAGCACACCCAAGTGTTAGCTGATCAAACCAGCCTTGTTGCTAGGAGCCATTGGGAATGCAAGATGTGTTTTCCAGACCTCCATCCTTAGAAACTTGCTTTCGAGTCTTTCTGTATGGGGCATCCTGGAGCCATTCAACAGGACTCGACTGTCCCCTACATGGAAATCTTGCAGTTTGGAGCTCCTCACAACCCCGAGTGTGGGAAAACCTCCAGGGCCTCATGATCGCCCCCTTTCATTAAGGGGCCATCATGGACACTAGCTCCAGCCTAAGCCAAAGTCTGATACTCACTCTGACTTCAGTGCAGGAAATCTCGATTCAGTCTCTGCCAATTGGACATTCCATGGCCTCGGCCCAAATCCTAATCCTAGTTTATGTTTTCAATCTTCCATCCTCACACTCTTGGCCCTCAAGCCTTCCAGATTGGGAATTCCGGAGCCACAGCCCATCATTCTGCCTGCTCACCAGAAAGAAGAAGTTTCCCCCTTTTCACTTCACTCCATAGCCAGCAGATCGGACCTGCCATGTTCTTCAGTGGCAGTGGTAACCTGGATTGGGCTTTCTAGGCATCCACGTGAAGAGTTCTGCTATCCTACATTTCCATATGGAGGACCATGGGGAAAACTAACTATATTCCCCTGGACCGCTGAAGGACACCTAGCTTTTTGGAACATCTCACAAGTCACAGATTAGGAAAAGCTCCATGGCCTCATCAGGCCACCCATCCATTCATTGGCCATCATGGACACAACCTCCAGCGTGAGCAAACATCTGACATGCGTCGTTACTCAGGGGCTGGAAATCTCGAATCACCCACTGCACATTGGAACTGCCACACGCTCGGCACTGAACTGAATCGTAGCTCATGTTCTCAGATTTCTGTCCTCACACTACTGGCCAGAAAGCCCTCCTGATTGGGAATTATGGAGCCACAACCTAGCCTTATACCTGCCCAGCAGAAAAAAATAAGTGTCCCATGGGCTTGCCCGGAATCTCCACATGAGGATCCACCTGCACATCCTTTGATGGCACCCCAATATCATAGGCCATCCTGTGCACTAATGCTCTGTCTGACATAGCCTGAGCCCCAATATACCAACAGCCACCAAAATAGTGGGCCCCATATCCTGCAGGTGGGAACTACTGTGGTCCGAGGTCATCATCTCTACCCAACCTGGTTATTCAGGCATCTCTCACCTGACCATAGATCAATTCCCTGCCTATGGGGGAACCAGGATCACAAAAGAGTACTCCTCCTTTCCCATGACAAGAAACCTGGCTGATCATATGAGTATCCAACCCTCAGAGTGGTATCCAGCTGCATGGCCCATGAGACCACGCCCACACATGAGGGCCGCCCTGGGCACAAACAGGCACTGTGACCCAGCGCCTGAGAAAGTTCTCAAAAAAGCCCCCTTGGGAGCTGGACCAGGAGCCCGCAGAGCAGGCCAGCCATGTCCCTAGGCCCAACTTCCTAATGCTCTGTGGGGTTATCCAGGTGCCTGGACCAAGAACCCTTCTCTGGAATCCCTGTTTGGGCCAGAACCCAAAGAGGGAACACACCATTCTTCCCATCCCCCAGAAGGAGAGCAAACTCTTGGAAGCCAGGCAGAATTCCCAGAGAGGAAGAATCTCCCATGAGGCCCCATGAGGCCACCCCTGCATTCCGTGGCCATCCCAGAAACACCATCCAGACATAAGAGCCCAAGCTACAGCCTCCCAGCCACATGAATTTTAAATCCCGAGGAGCTTCCCTCAGGGTCTGCAGATTGGGTGTACTATCACCTCACCCCTAACCCTAAGCCGAGCTTGTGTTTGCAAACTTCTATCCCAAAGCCCTGGCCCACATGCCTCCAGGGTGGGACCTCTGGAGACACACCGCATGATGGGGCCTGCCCGCCCGAAGGAAACTCTGCCCATCACAGTTGCCCAAACCCTCTGGGTTAGGAGAACCCTGCAAGGCCCCTGAGTCCACCACGATTTCGCCACTCTGGACCAAAATGCACAGTCTGACACACCCTAGGCACCTACCTCCAGGCGGACACCCAGGCCAATGGCCCTGAGTCAGAAGATTGAACCTGACATGTCCCTAGGACCTCATCGGAAATCTAGCTTAGGTTTTCAGGCATCTGTCTCCAGGGGCTGTCCTGGAATACCAACATATGGTCCAACATGTGGTCCGTGAGCCATACAGCAGAACAACTACTGTCCCAAGAAGGAAAGCTTGCTCTTCGGAGCTGTGTCAAACCCTCAGTTTAGAAGAATACTGCATGGCCCCTGAGCCACTGCCTCATTCTAAGGTCTTCCTGGACACAAACCAGCATTGTGACGCATCAGCATGAATACCCCTGCCCCCTTGGCACTTCGCCCCAGAGCCAGCAGATTGAACCTGCCATATTAATCAGCTGAAATGGGAACGTGAGGTGGGCATTCCAGGCATCCATGTGGAGTGCTCTGCGATCCATTCTTTCCATATGGGGGAACGTGGAGCCATCTATTTGGACTATCTCTGTCACACAGAAGGGCACCTTGCTACTTAGAGCAGCTCACAAGCCCCAGCGTGGAAAATCTCCATGGCCTCTTGAGGGCACCCCTACATTAGTCAGCCATCATGGACACAAACTCCAGCGTGAGCAGACTTCTGAACCTCACCCTTACTCAGGTGCTGGAGATCTCGAGTCAGTCACTGCATGTTGGAACTGTCACGTGCTCGGCACTGAATGTAACCATAGCTTGTTTTCAGTCTTCCGTCCTCACACTCTTGGCCTGCAAGGCCTCCAGATTGAGAAATCTGGAGCCACAACGCAGCCTTCTGCCTATCCACCAGAAAAAAGAAGTGCCATATGGGTCTGCCCAGAAACCCCACGTGAGGTTCAACCTACATGGTCCTCGATGGAACCCCATTGTCCTAGGCCACGCTGTGCACTAAAGCTCTGTCTGACACAGCCTGAGCCCCGACCTCCTGTCAACCACCCAGATAGTGGGCCCCATATCCTGCAGGTGGGACCTGCCGTGGCCCGAGGCCATCATCTCTACCTAACCTGGGTATTCAGACATCTATCCCCAGGCTGTAGCTCAAATCCCTGCCTATGGGGGAACCTGATGCACAAAAGAACACTTCTCCTTCCCCATGGCAGGAAACCTGGCTGATCGTATGGGTGTGCAACCCTCAGTGTGGGAGCCAGCTACATGGCCCAAGAAACCTTGATCACTCAGGAGGGCCGCCTTGTGCAGAAACAGGCATTGTGACTCTCAACCTGAACCTGCTTTCAAACAAGCCTCCTCAGAAACTGGACCAGAAGCCCTCAGAGCGGGCCTGCCATGCCCCTAGGCCCAAATCCTAATGCTCAGTGGTGTTCTCCAGGCGCCCAGACCCAGGACCCATCTCTGTAATCCCTATATGAGCAGGACCCCTGAGAGGGAACACAGCACTCTTCCATTCCCCCAGAAAGACAACAAACTCTTGGGAGCTGGGTAGAAGCCCCAGAGAGGAAGAATCTCCCATGAGGCCCCATGAGGCCACCCCTGCATTCCATGGCCATCCTAGAAACAACATCCAGACATAAGAGCCCACGTTACACCCTCCCAGCTGCCCTAATTTCAAATCCCGAGGAGCTGCCCTCAAGGTCTCCAGATCAGGACTGCCATCACCTCGCCCCTAACCCTAAGCCAAGCTTGTGGTTGCAGACTTCTGTCCCCAAAACACTGGCCCTCATGCACACCAGGGTGGGGCCTCTGGAGCCACACCATGCTACTGGTCCTTCCCTCCCAAAGGAAACTCTGCCCGTCACAGTAGCCCAAACCCTCTGGATTAGGAGAACCCTGCAAGGCCCCTGAGCCCACCACAATTTCGTGGGCAGCTCCGAATCAAAATGCACAGTCTGACACACCCTAGCCACCTACCTCCAGGCAGACACCCAGGTCAATGGCTCTGAGTCAGAAAATTGAACCTGACCTGCCCCTAGGTCCTCACCCGAACACTAGCTTAGGTTTTCAGGCATCTGTCCCCAGAGGCCTGTTCTGGAATACCAGTATATCGTCCAACATGTGGTCTATGAGCCATACAGAAGAAAACTCCTGTTCCAAAAAGGAAAGCTTGCTCTTCGGAGTTGTGTCAAACCCTCATATTAGGAGAATCCGCATGGCCTCTGAGCCACTGCCTCATTCTAAGGTCTATCTGGACACAAACCAGCCTTGTGACCCGTCAGCATGAGACCACCCCCCTCTCAAATCCGCCCCCTTGGCACTTTGCCCCAGAGCCAGCAGATCGAACCTGCCATGTTCTTCAGCTGAAATGGGAACGTGAGGTGGGCATTCCAGGCATCCATGCGGAGAGCTCTGCTGTCCAATCTTTCCATATTGGGGACCCTTGACCCATCTACCCAGACTCCCGATGTCCCACAGAAGGACACCTTACTGTATGGAGTAATTCACAAGCCCCAGCATGGAAAATCTACTAGACTTCATGAGGCCACTCCTGCATTAGTCAGCCATCATGGACACAACCTCCACCATGTGGAGTGAACATCTAACACTCACCCTTGCTTAGGAGCTGGAGATCTCAACTCAGTAGCTGCACATTGGAACTGCCAAGGACTCGACCCTGAACTTAACCATAGATTGTGTTTCCAGATGTCCGTCCTCACACTCCGAGCCAGCAAGCCCACCAGATGCAGAATTCTGGAAACACAATGCAGCATTCTGCCTGCCCACCAGAAAGAAGTGCCCTATGGGTCTACCATGAAAAACCACATAAAAACTGCACAGACTTCGAGGGCATCCCAATATCATAGGCCACCCTGTGTACTAATGCTCTGACACAGCCTGAGCCCCGACATGCTGCCAACCCCCCAGAGAGCAGGGCACATATCCAGCATGTGGTACCTGCCATGGCCCAAGGTCATCATTTCTACCCAGTATGTGTATTCAGGCATCTGTCACCAGGCCTTAGCTCAAATCCCAGCCTATGTGGGCACCTGAAGCACAAAGGAGTACTCCTTTACCCCTCTGAAAGAAAACTTGTGGTTGAGATGGGTGTCAAGCCCTCAAGAGTGGAAGCCACATACATGGCCCTTGGGACACGGACCATCCTGAGGGCCCCCTGGGCACAAACAGGCTTTGTGACCATTAGCCTGAGCCTGCTTTCAAACAAGCCCCCTCGTTAGCTGGATTTTCAGACCGCATATTGAGCCTGCCATGTCTGTAGGCCCAATTCCTAAACCTCTGTGGGGTTTTCCAGCCAATCAGACCCAGAACCCGTCTCTGGAATCCCTGTTTTGGCAGAACCCCTGAGACTGAAAACACGGCTCTTCCCTTTCCCAGAATGACACCAAACTATTGGGAGCCAGGCAGAATCCCCAGAGTGGGAGAATCTTCCATGGCACCATGAGGCCACCCCTATATTCTGAGGCCATCCTAGACACATAGTCCTGAGACAAAAGCCTGATCTTTCACCTCCCACTCGCCCTAATTTCAGATCTGAGGAGCTCCCCTCAGAGGGTGCAAATCGGTCCTGCCATCAACTCGGCCTTAACCCCAAACCAAATTATAATTTGCAACTTCGGTACCATAGCTCTGGCCCAGTCACCTTCCAGGGTGGGGCCTCTGGAGTCACACTGCGTGCCTGTACCAGCCCTCCCAAAGGAAACACTGCCCGTCAGGGTTGCCCAAACCTTCCTGATTAAGAGAAACCTGCAAGGCCCCTGAGCCCACGACAATGTTGTAGTTTGCTCTGCACAACAATCCAGACATAGCCTGAGCACCTACCTCCAGGCAGACACACACGTCAATGTTTCTAAAGACAGAAGATTGAACCTGACATGGCCTAGGACCTAATCGGGACCCTAGCTTAGGTTTTCAGTCATCTGTTCTCAGAAGCCTATTCTCAAAACCAATAGACGGTCCAACTTGTGATCCCTGA
>PJEN01011346.1:0-64431 GCA_004024605.1 Pteronura brasiliensis
CATGTTCGGGGCGCCTGGGTGGCTCAGTGGGTTAAGCCGCTGCCTTCGGCTCAGGTCATGATCTCAGAGTCCTGGGATCGAGCCCCGCATCGGGCTCTCTGCTCAGCAGGGAGCCTGCTTCCTCCTCTCTCTCTGCCTGCCTCTCTGCCTGCTTGTGATCTCTCTGTCAAATAAATAAAATCTTAAAAAAAAAAAAAGAAGTGCATGTTCTACCTACTGAGTCACGTGCCTCAGAAATGCTTTTCTTTTCTTTTCTTTTTTTTTTTTTTAAGATTTTGTTTATTTATTTGACAGAGATCCAAGTACGCAGAGAGGCAGGCAGAGAGAGGGGGAGAAGCAGGCTCCCTGATGAGCAGAGAGCCCAATGTGGGCTCGATCCCAGGACCTGAGATATGACCTGAGCTGAAGGCAGAGGCTTTAACCCACTGAGCCACCCAGGCACCCCAAAAATGCTTTTCTTATTCAACCACAGCAGTCAGCACACATAAGTGTTTAATGATTGTTTGCTGGACAGATGTTAAATGAATGCATAAATAACAGAAGGACATTCTACATTTTAAAATGTTTATTATAGACCTATACACACACAAACAGACCCCAAAATATGAGGTACTAGGAATATGGCACTGTACTAATGGGTCCCAACTGGTCACCTATGTCCTCTCATTCACTTAGGATTTTGGCATCTTTTTTTTTTTTTTTTTTTTAAGCAGGCTCCACACTGGGTATGGAGCCCAACTAGGAACTTGAACTCATTACCCTGAAATCAAGAGTCAGATGCTTAACTAAGCCACTGAAGCACCCCAGGATTTTGACACCTCAAGTTCTGACATCACCCATGTCCCTCCAAGTGATCCCTCACACACTGGCCCCCCAGTTCCCCAACCTCTCATCTCACTGAATGCAAAAGCTAGAGTTTGGATATAGATTACAGAATCGTGCATAGCTAATTTGACCCAAAAGGGATTTAATACACCAGGATTAGTGCCTACAAAGTCATTGGAAGGACTGAAAGAGAAGCATCTAGTCTGAGCTTCTAGAAATCCACCCGGCCCCCAGCAATACCGTAGAACTGGTTCTCTAGGGAGTTACTCTTCTGCCACAGTTGACAAACTGAGGTGTTGGAAAACTGGTGCCCCAACTGCTGGCCCCAATAGGCCACACTGCTCAACCCCTTTTGCATCTAGGTAGGGTCATGTCACAGAGTTCTGGAACTGATCTAGGTGGAAATGATATGTGCTACTCTAACCCTAACCCATAAAGGCCTCCTGCTCAAGCCTGCATGCTCTCTCTTCGCCCTTCTGCTTACTGGATGTAGGTATCCTGGATGACTTTAAATCTGTATGTTGAAAATAGCAGCACTTCCTTTGTCCTGGTCCCTAAATGACTATATGGAGAAGAGAGCCCCGCCCCCCCATCCCTGCCAATGTTGCAAACTGGACTTTCTGAAAACAACAAATAAAATCTGTTGTATTAAGTTCCTGAGACTTGGGGGTTTAGCTGTCAAAGTAGCTGGTGTTTCCTCAGCTGATACTCGAGTGATGTTCTAGAGGCCTCACTGGGCCTGCCTTGGAAGTCCTTGCCTGGACCAGCAAATAGTGTTGCACTGCTACTCGATATATCTTGACAACTGGGGAAATTAACACAAGATCAATTTGCATAGCCACCGTGTCCACTGTGAGATGGACTTAGTCCGGGGAATGGCTTTAGCTCAAAACCAGTACCCGACCATCCCTGAAAGCTTCAAGTGCCTCCCCCACCCCCCGCCCCGCCCAGTGCATAGCAATCTTGGCAAAGTCTGCACCTCCCTGCAGGGGAGGCCACAGGGAAGACTTAGCATGGCCTTGGGTGTTTCCCCCAGGTCTTTCCTCTGGCACAGGGCTCAGGTCTGTGAGTGACTCGTGTCCAGGAATTGGAGGAGGAGCTGGAGTGACTTTCCTGCGTCAAGTCGTCAAGTCGTGTGTCAAGTGCAGGCCAGTTCCTGAGACCCAGGGTCTTCCAGCACCACCCAAGCCTCCACCGGCACTCCCCTATGTGTCCTGGAGGGTGACTCCGTGGCCAATGAGCCAATGCAATGGTCTCTGAGTCCACACCACTGTGTTTGACCATCATGATGACCACACCTGCCTAGCTGCGTGGCCTCTGCCACCCCATTATCTCCTCGTTCTGTTTCATCTCACCCTACAGCAGCCTCCCCAGAGCCTCTCAGGAGGGTTGCTGCTCCCCCTCCCTTCTCCAAACTACAGCCTTTATTATTTTGGTGATGGGGGGATGTCCTCCAGGCCCTCTTAGAGGACACGTGGGGGACAACTGAGCAGGTGAAGCACAGTATCTTCATGTCTCAGTCTTTGGATGTCTTTTTCTCCACTGCTAAAAAGAAATGACAGGCTCCAAAATGTAGTCACTTTTGCTAAGCCCCCCAAGACTTCTAACCTAACCTAACTGCAGTTTCAGCCTCTCCCAGTAGTGGAATTTCAACCAGTCAGTCTGGAATTTCCTGGTCAGCCCAGTGAGCTCGGCTGTGTGATGAGACCCCTGCCTTCCGGAAAGAAAGGTGACCTTGCCTGAAGCAATCCACTCTTTTTACTTCCTTGTCCCCTTTCTTCTGCCTCTAAAATCCTCCCAGTTTGTACAACTCCTTGGAGCTCCCTTCTCCTTCCTGGATGGGATGCTGCCTGATCCAAGAATCACTGAATAAAGCTAATTAGATCTTTACATCTATTCAGTTGAATTTTGTTTTTCAACACCACCAAGCCAAGGACTTTTCAGCATCTCAGCTTCATCACAGGGGCTGTCGTGAGCCCTGGTTTTAATTGCTAGTGCTCAGTCAACACCATCCCAGTCCCTCAGATCCAGAAGTACACTCACTGTCAGTTTCATCTGATTTAGGGTCATCTTCCTTCAATATCCATTCCTCAGGACTTTGCTGAAGGAGATGTGCAAAGTGGTGCAATTCCCTTGGTGTCTAAGTCTTCTCTTCTGCGTTCACATTAAAGTGCCCCTGTCTTGACCTGGAAGGCTAGACTGTGACCCCCGGAGGAACTTACACCACAGCCTTACGTTCCTCAAGCCCTGGGACTCATGCATTGACAGCTGACCCCAGCCCCCGAGGCCAGACCTGCACCAGGCTCTGCAGTAGGGGGTCCCGGCAGCCACACACATGGAGTCTCAAGTCTGCTGCTAAATATTGGATCTCCTTGAGAAGATGCTCAGTTGGAGCTCCATCCAGTTCCTTGAAAGCACTGGAAAGGGAAAACTGTCCCCCCGCTGGTCTGGGCAGAGCTTCAGAAATTAGCATTCCTGATGAAATTGCACCGGTAATGATCTGATGACCTTTAAGGATGGCATAATCTGTTTTGGGAACCAGTCACCAACCCAGCTGAGTGTCATTCACAGTAAAGTGATCTGTAACCAGAGGTTGTTTTGTATCTAGACTAACTGATTCTCTTTCCTGCCCTGAATGAATCTTTGAGGTAGTCTCTCGGAGGCTTTCCCCTTGCATGCAAGACTGAATAAAACCTGACAGACCTCCCCCCTGCTGGTAACTCAGTTGACAGGTTGTCTTCATCTCTCCACCTTGCTGTCACCCAGGTGAGCCCTGTCTTCCCCAGCCCCCTGTGGAAAACTGTCCCTGTCTGGAACTCACGGTCGTGGCCCGGCACCACCGTATGATGACAATAATGGTAAGAATAATAATACAGACTTGCCACATGCCAGCCAAGGCTAAGCCTCGCTTATGTCAACTAAGGGCAACAGCTCACAACTGGGCAGAGAGTGGGAGAAGGCGCTTGGACACCAGGGAAGGCCTCACTGAGACAGTGACATCCCAATGGACCTGAAGGAGGTAGGGAGCTAGCCAAGGCTGATGTAAGGTCCAGAATTTCGGGTAGGGAATGGCAAGCTCAGAGGCCTGGGGCCAGAGGGTACCTACCGATCTGCAGTGAGTGGGGCAGGGAGCAGAGGGACAGCAGACCCAGGCAAACCACTGCATGCCAGCCACGGCGCTCCAGGGCTCCTCCCATCGGCTCAGAACTACACCCCATCTGGGAGCCTTCCCATCGCCCTCTCCTTTCCAGTGGATGCCATGAGAACCTCCCAGTCAGCACCTTGTTAAAGAAAGAATTGTCCCTGACACTTGTTAAAATGGTAAGGTAGTTGGTGGGAATGCAACCTGGTGCAGCCACTCTACAAAACAGTACAGAGAGTCCGCAAAACGCTAAAACTAGAGCTACCCTATGATCCAGTCACTCCGCTACTGTATATTTGCCCAAAGAATATGAGAACATTAATCCAAAAAGATATATGCACCCCGTGTTTATTGCAACATTATTTACAATAGCCAAATTATGGAAGCGGCCCAAATGTCCATCGACTGATGAGCAGGTAAAAGAGAAGCGGTGTATATCTACCGTGGGATATTACTCAGCCATCGAAAAGAATGAAATCTTGCCACTTGCAATGGCATGGATAGAGCTACATATTACAGTGCTAAGTAAAATAAGTCAGAAAAAGATAAATATATGAATTCACTCATACGTGGGATTTAAGAAACAAAACAAATAAACAGAAGAAAAAAGAGACAAACCAAGAAACAGACTCCTAACAACAGAGAACAACCAGATGGTTACCAGAGGGCGTGGGGATGAGCTAGGTGGTGGGGGCTGGGAGGACACTGACCACACGAGCAGCAAGGAAAGTGGGAAACTGCTGGCCTGTGACTTTGTGCCCCGGAGACTAATGGGACACTGTATGTCAGCTCACCAGAATTTTTTAGAAAGGACACATTTAACCAGTGAAGACAGTAAGCACACGTTATTCAGGACCATCACGGTAGGTACACAGACCACTGTGATGGAATTTTGTGGTGGGGGCTCAGGCCTGGTTGCAGCATGGGTAAGTGGGACCCTATAGTAATGGGGTTCAGAACATGCCACCCCCAGCTATGACGCCTTGCGCGCTGCATAGTTCAAGCTGAAGGGGTCTGAGAAAACGGCAGAAGCAGGACAGTCACTCTAACCTCCCCGCCCTTGTCCCCTGAAACAGGCCATCAAACCCTCCTGTGAGAGGCACCCTCCCTGTCCCCAGAGAATAGGAACAGCCTTGTGCCAGAGACAAAGGGAAGAAGCCCAACAAACTGGCTCCCCCAGTTCACTTCACCAGCCTCGTACACCTCAACCTGCCACAACCTCCCACAGCTGTCCAGTCCCCATCCAACCAAGCACAAAATACACAGGTTTAACTGTTTCTCCGGGTCATTTCCTTATGAAGTTTCCCATGTCAGGTGAAGCTTATAAAATTAAACAAATGCATGGGCTTTCTCCTGTTAATCTTTATCAGTTTAATTTTCAGACCCAGACAGGGACCCTATGAGGGACCAGGAAAACTTGACCTACAATAGCCAAGCTGCAAGCGGGGGTCAGTGGGAATGCCTGACTGCTTCGCCACAAAAAATCATCAGGGGTGAGGGGGGTTCTGGCTCAACCAACCTGCCAAGATTCTGGCCAAGGACAGGTCAGGTGATCAGACATCAGCAGGGGTGGTGGGGGGATAGAGAACCTGATCAGAGGGGCCCCCTGGGGGGCTCAGTCAATTAAGCATCCAGATGCCTTCCACTCAGGACATGATCTCGGGGTCCCAGGCTGGAGCCCTATGTTGGGCTCCCTGCTCGGTGGGGAGCCTGCTTCTCCCTCTGCTCTCCCTCCACCCCATGTGCTCACTCTCTCTCAAATAAATAGATAAAATCTTGAAGAAGAAGAACCTGATCAGATACCGAGGGGAAGCGCTTTTGCTAAAACTGGGATTTACAAGGAGGTGCACAGATGGGCCTAGGAGCAGGTTCAGGAGCCTGACTGAAGTTTGGTCAAGGAAACCTCCCTCCCTTGGTTGAGACATGCACCCACCCGCTGTGCCCTTCTGGACTGGGGCCAACCACACCACATCAAGGTGGCTGCAGGGGAGGAAATCCCACCCGGGTGGGCCAGAACAGGAACAGTGGTTGCTGAGGGCAACAAGGACGGAGCTGGAGGCCTCCACAGACGGCTTCTGATGTCCTGGGTCCCCACATCAGCCAGCCCCAGGAACCACTGCAGAATCCCTTCTCGTTCTCACTGAAGCCACTCACCCACCCCACCCACCCCACCCACCCCACACAGACCCAGGAGACAGAGGCCTCTCCTCCTTTGTCCTAGGTACAGAAAGACAAGACCAGCACCACTCATTGCAAGGCCCCTCTCCTAACTGTGGGCGTCAGTTCCAAATTAGCAATGTCCCAGGCGTCCAGAGCCACATCATGCGGGCTGGCAGGCTGCCTCCCATCAGGCCTCTATCCCAAGCTGACCCTCCTGCCAGCTCCTGCAGCAATGCCAAAAAAGAACTCACATCTCCAAAAGACTCAGACGCCTGCAGAGGCTTGGCTTTGAACAAACATAGCTGGCAGCACACAGACCTTCCCCCTACCTAGAGGTCAGGGCCGGGCTGGCGCAGCCGTCCCGTGTGCACACACCTGAGCAGCCTTCAGGAACCGCAGGGGGAGATGCCAGCCATTTGCGTAACATTACAACCGCAGGCAGGCTCATCCCAAGAATCAGGGCAGGTCCTTGGCTGCCTGGGGTAGTTTCCAGCTTGCGGCTGAAAGGGAAGAAAGTGCTTTTGGTTAACTCCTTTTAAACTCCAATTCACAGCGCCGACCAGCTGTGATAGCTCCAATTACAGGTTCAAAGATTTCTGGGCCACAGAAAAACTTCCTGTCCTGGCCACTCAGCCCCATACCGCTCCCACGCAAAGGCCCAGAAACCACCCTGGAACGTGCCACCAAGGGGTTGGGTTGCCAGAGACTGGACCCTTCCTTTCCCCACAAGGTCAGCAGCAAGCCTTGACCACAACCCGGAGCCCCATCTCTGAGAGTTCCTGCCCTTCAAATTTTGCTGCCCCACACTCCCCCTTGTCTTGAGCTTTCCTGTTTCGTCGGGAAAATGCCAGCTCCCCAGCTGGGGTGGGGCTTCAGTGGAAGCTGTGTCCTGTTCCCCAACCCTTGTTCCCAGAGGCCATTCAGGGCGCTGTCCACTCTCCCGTCAGTTCCAGGATCAGGAGCCTCCCCAACCAGAAACCCAGGTCTTGGTTTTCCTGAGGTCAGAGGTCCCAGAGGGATGCCCTGAACTTGGGGAAACTGAGGCCAGAAAGCTGCCCTGGAGAGTTTCCCGGGGTGGGGGGAGCTGCCCTAGGGAGCTGAGCTGCGGGCTGGGGGCCCCAGTTACTGCAGAGTAAAACACCCAGCTAACCTTCCTCCTGGGCACTCCCTCTGACTTCGAGACGGCTGAACCAACTGGGGACCACAAAAGTGAAGTCATCTGTCCAAGGTTATCCAGTGATGGAGCCAGAGCCTACCCATCTCCTGCCGGTAGGTTCTTCCCATTGGGTAACCCCAAGGCAGGCCAGACCCCAGACACCCGGACGCACACGCACCCAATACACACACACGCGGAGACGCGTGCACGGAGGGGAAAGGGTTTGAAAGAATTTGCTATCTCGCCGGAAGTAACGTTGGGGGAAAAGCCAGCAGTCGGCGGGTTCCACCGCTTCGTTCCGCGCGGCTCATCCAGCGATGCCTACATTCCCCGTGCGCTCAGGGCCTTTCCAAAAGGACCCAGTATCCCAGCCCGAGGTGCCGGGGCCCCGCCCGACCCCGCGCGCCGCTCCAGCCGGGCCCGCTCCAGCACCTCCAACGGCCTCGGGGCGCGAACGGAGCCCGAGCGCAAGCCGCCCCGCGCCCCGCGCCCCGCGCCCCCAAGCCCAACCCCGACCCAGTCCCGACCCAGTCCCGGCCCAAGCAGGCCCCGCCCCCTGGAGGCCCCGCCCCCGAGAGCCCCGCCCCGGCCCGCCGCGCGCGGAGGGTCACGGGACCGCAGGGCGGGGACGGGGGGTGGGACGGGGCCGAGGCGGAAGCGCCCGCGGAGGGCATCGCTGTCCGCTGTCGGGACCCGACCCTCCTCGGCCCGGTACTGGCCTCGTCCAGGCGCGCCGGACCCGGGGGTCAGTGTCATGTGACTTTTGTCCCTGACCACGAGCCTGAGCCGCAGCCTTTAGGTGAAGAGGGTCAGATCGCCCGAGAATCAGGTCTCCTGGTCCCCGGGGGTCTCCAGGGAGTTATATCCCAGGCTACGGTCTCCTGGGTTCTGTTGGGGTCAGGGGTCTCCGGAGGTCCGCTGGGACTTCAGGAAGGGGTTGTCTGCGTCGGGGAGTATTTGAACCTGGGGTCTCAAGAAGGGGGTAGTGCCTGGGTCTGGGGTCTCAGGGGAGAGGCAGTGCCTGGATTTGGGGGTCTCAGGGGAGAGGCAGTGCCTGGATTTTGGGGGTTTCAGGGGAGAGGTAGTGTCTGGATCTGGGGGTCTCAGGGGAGAGGTAGTGCCTGGACTTGAGATTTCCGGGGAGAGTTTGTATCTGGATCTGGGGTCTCAGGGGAAGGTAGTGCTTGGATCTGGGGTCTCTGGGGTAGAGCATGCTGGAGCCAGTTTGCTTTTTCTCCCAAGGGTCTCTTGTGACAGTCCTGTCCTTGCTGTATGCCATGGTGGTGCTGTGGGCTCTCGCTCTGGCCTTGGCCATAGGCCTGGCCACTGCTGGCCCACCTAACATCATGCTGATCTTTGCTGATGACCTGGGCTATGGGGACCTGGGGTCCTATGGGCACCCCAGCTCCACCACCCCCAACCTGGACCAGCTGGCCGCAGGCGGGCTGCGCTTCACCGATTTCTATGTGCCCATGTCTCTGTGCACACCCTCCCGGTAAGTGAGGGGGGCAAGGAGCCCTTGCTTTGCCCGCAAGCATCTCCCAGATTCACTCTGGGCTCCAGCCGGGGAGGCAGAGGGCTCTGTCTCTTTGGAGAAGTTCACATTTCTCTGTCATCCTCCCCTCTCATCCCTCCTCCGTGTGTCCATTTCACCCTAAGTTTCCCTCTGTCTCACGGACTCTGACTTGCCCTGTAGGGCTGCGCTCCTGACCGGCCGACTCCCAGTTCGGATGGGCCTGTACCCTGGAGTTCTGGAGCCCAGCTCCCGAGGGGGCCTGCCTCTGGAGGAGGTGACCCTGGCTGAGGTTCTGGCTGCCCGAGGCTACCTCACAGGGATAGCTGGCAAGTGGCACCTTGGGGTGGGGCCTGATGGGGCCTTTCTGCCCCCCCACCAGGGCTTCCATCGATTCCTGGGCATCCCGTACTCCCATGACCAGGTAGGAACCTCCAGGGCCCTCAACCACCCTCCTCCCCACCCCCCACCAGTCCCCTTCCCCTTAACCCCTTGAGCCCCACCCCACAGCCCAGACTCCTGAATGGACCTGCTCCGCCAGGGCCCTTGCCAGAACCTGACCTGCTTTCCGCCGTCCACCCCCTGTGATGGCAGCTGTGACCAGGGTCTGGTCCCTATCCCGCTGTTGGCCAACCTGTCCGTGGAAGCACAGCCCCCCTGGCTACCTGGACTGGAGGCCCGCTACGTGGCTTTCGCCCGTGACCTCATGGCTGACGCCCAGCGCCAGGGCCGGCCATTTTTCCTGTACTACGCCTCTCACGTGAGTGACCGTGGCCTTGTCCCCTGAGCTGCCCTTGACTCCTAGCCTGCACTGACTCCTGTCTCCACGCACAGCACACCCACTACCCCCAGTTCAGCGGGCAGAGCTTCTCCGGGCGCTCAGGCCGAGGACCATTTGGGGACTCCCTGATGGAGCTGGACGCAGCTGTGGGGGCCCTGATGACAGCTGTGGGGGACCTGGGGCTGCTCGGAGAGACGCTGGTTATCTTCACTGCAGACAACGGGTTTGCTATGGCAGGGGGTGGGGACGTGCTGGGTGACGCCTCACCGGCGGGTCCCTGGGGCCTCCCCATCCTGACCACTGGCTGAGGACGTATGGCTAAGGGTGTCTGAGGGGATGCTGGCTGTGTTACGGTGACCCGCGGGGCATGTGGGAAGCTGGGGGCCACAGGCGTGTGGAGGTACTGGTCTAGGACACAGAGGGGACAGGTGTGTGCTGGCCACTTCTGCGCACATTGTGGAACTCTGGGGTCATCCTGAGCCCCACTGACCGCTTCCTTGTACGTCCCAGGCCTGAGACCATGAGGATGTCCCATGGCGGCTGCTCTGGCCTTCTTCGTTGTGGAAAGGGAACCACCTTTGAGGGAGGTGTCCGGGAGCCTGCCTTGGCCTTCTGGCCAGGCCACATCGCTCCTGGTCAGTCTGCAGGCCCTCTCCTCACAAGCCCTCGGCCCCACCTCCCCGACCCCGATGGCCAGTGGAGGGATCACACAGCCTTCTGCCTCCAGGGGTGACCCATGAGCTGGCCAGCTCCCTGGACCTGCTGCCCACCCTGGCTATGCTGACGGGGGCTCCACTGCCCAACGTCACGTTGGATGGTGTTGACCTCAGCCCCCTGCTGCTGGGCACAGGCAAGGTAAGGCTCATGACCCTGGGACCCTGGCTGTCCCGCTCCAGCCCACAGAGCCTCTGTTGACCGGCATCCAGATGGGGCTGCCAGTGGGGCTTCTTGGGTGAGCGAGGAGCAGCTCCATGTCCAGGGCCTGACACAAGGCCGATGGCTCCAGGCAGATGCACATGAGCGCTGGGGGCCCCCTGCCCACCCTGTGATCCCTGACTTTACCCCCAGAGCCCTCGGCAGTCTCTCTTCTTCTACTCGGCTTACCCAGATGAGGTCCATGGGGTCTTTGCTGTGCGGAGTGGAAAATACAAAGCTCACTTCTTCACCCAGGGTAATTTCCTCTCCCCCAGCCCTGCTGACCCCCCGCAGCCCCAGAGCCCAGCCCCTCCTGCCCCTCACCCAGACGTGCCCCCCTCTCCAGGCTCCATCCACAGCGACACCACACCAGACCCCGCCTGCCACGCCTCTAACCCGCTGACTGCCCACGAGCCCCCGCTGCTCTTTGACCTGTCTGAGGACCCTGGTGAGAACTACAATCTTCTGGGAGGCATGGCTGAGGTCGCCCCAGAGGCAATGCAGGCGCTGAAGCAACTCCAGCTGCTCAAGGCCCAGTTCGATTCCTCGGTGACCTTCAGCCCCAGCCAGATGGCCCGCGGCGAGGACCCTGCCCTGCAGATCTGCTGTCAGCCTGGCTGCACCCCGCGGCCTTCCTGCTGCCACTGCCCAGAGCCCCAGGCCTGAGAGCGTGGGCAGGCCCGCCCAGGGCGCCTCCCCCACCCAGGATGGTTGGCGGCTGCAGTGTGGGTGTGCGGAGGGGCTCTGTACCCAGTAACCTAATAACACCGTCTGATACTCACAGGCGTGGGAATTCATCTGATCCTTACGATGACCCCCGAGGTAGGTGCTGTTCTGCCTGTGTTACAAATGAGGAAGCAGGTATGGAGAGATTCAGCAACTTATCGAGGCCGCCCGGCTGTTACGAGTTCGGGCTGGGATCTGAACCCAAGCACCCTGGCTCTAGGAGCTGCCCACCGCCGTTGTGATTGTCTGTGTCAGTGCAAGCTGGGTTCCTGAGTGTGCGCGTGTCCCCTCCCAGAAGCTATAGTGAGTGCTGTTGCGTGCCAGGAACAGGGTGGGGTAGGTGTGAGGGCAAGGTGGACAGAGACCTTCAAGTTGCCGAGCACCCGTGAGTCCCAGGTGTTCCCTGACAGACCGCGCCGGGAGGCACCAGGACTGGGGCGGTAGGGGGTGGGGGGCAGGCTCTTATCAGAAACCCGTCTGAGGGGCTGAGGGTGGACGAAGATTTGCACATTCCAGGTGGGGGTAGGGAGGGATAAGCTCCTGGGACAGCTCCCCCAGACTCTGCCTCTGCCCCTTTCAGAGCTCTGCGTCTTCCACCTCCCCAGACTCCCCCGGCTTTCCCACCCAGCAGACGAGGGCGTAGCTCAGGGTTGATTCCATCCCTGCTCTGCACTCTGCAGGCTGCCCGAGGTGCTCAGAATTAGGTTCAGGCTCCTTAGAGGCCTCATATCCTCTGAGGCCTTCCCCACTGCCCTCCCAACAGCCCTCAGCTCTGGTGTGCTGGCTCAGCCGTCCTCTGGTGGGGCTGGTGTGCTCTCTGCAGAGGGGACTCTGACCGCCCGCCTGTACCCACATGAGCAAAATGTAGACCTTGTAGTCACCTTGTGTGTGCACGCGTGGGACAGGTACACACGGGTCCCCATGCTCCCTCCCGGCCGGCTTGACAAGAAGAGCTTGTCTGGGTGCTTGAGGGTAGTATCCACATCCTGCTAATAGACCCTCGCTTTCCCAGTGTTGCGCAGAGGCCCGTGGACTAGGAGGCATGTCCTCTCCGGGACCCAGTTTGAGCCAGTCACAATCCCATCCAGTGACTGGTCCCGGAATGCCGCATGCGTAAGTCCTGGTCCACAAAACGTCAGTCGCTGTCTGCCAGGTTCCCTGCAGCGGTTGTCCTTGGGGCAGTGAGGGTGCGGTGCTCTCACTGTCCCGCCCAGACAGCCTGCAGCTGCTAAACCCAAGTCCCCAGCCACCTAGCTCCAGAGCTCACGATATAATAAACATCGCCTGCTTAAGCCACTGCTGGGGGTTTAGTTGTCACTTTCAGACCGAAGAAGTCTTGCTGGAATGGGATGCGGGATGCACGGCAACCGTGTCCGCAGGCGGCCCGGGAGCTGCACTGTTCATACCCCAGATCCTGCTGTGTCTTGGGGCTGCCCCCCTTAGGGCAGTGCTTTTTCCCTGGGACCCTTAAGCCAGTGATGCTGGTTAGAAGGGCCCAGATGAGCTGGGTGTGCCCTCTTGTAGGCTGCCCCTTCTCTTCTGGTGGGACATAGTCACCTCAAGGGGCCTTGGTTCCAGAGGGAGGACTGAGGAACTGAAGCAGGCCCACTGTCTGTGCGTGACCTCCAGACACCCAAGTGCTCAGCAAGAACCACACCAGCGCTAACACCCATGCAGGCAGGGGCTGCTCCGGGCCCGCCACCTACCTGAAGTTCGCTAAGCACAGAGGGCTGAGTGTGATGCTGAGGCCCAGATCACCAGAGGGGACCCCTCCCTGTTCCCGGGGCACTTCCTGTCTAGCGAAGGGTATGGGCATCAGCCCTGAGATCTCTGAAAGGTGGGATTCGGGCACAATAGGGCCCCTTCCTCCTGGGTGGGGGTGGGGGACATGTGGCTATTGCCTGAGAAGGGACACTAGGGGTACAAATGTTCTCCAGCTTGATTGGAGGGTGGAAACTGTGTACGTATGTACAAAGCAGTAAAGCTACACACTTAGGTTGTCGCGTGTGTATCGTATACTTGAAGAGAAATGAGAATTTCACGCTAAGTACCACAAATGAAGAGTGTGGGTCCTTTAGGAGCATAACCGTGTGGGGAGTGGGGATCCAGGTCACTGAGCACATCAGGGACATTCCCCTGTCGGCTGAGAGTGGAGCAGCTATGTTTGGGGAGAAGCCGACTGTCACCCTCCCAGCCCACTTGTGGTCTTGCTGGGATGGTTGTTTTGTTTTGTTTAAGATTTTATTTATTTATTTATTTGACAGAGAGAGATCACAAGTAGGCAGAGAGGCAGGCAGAGAGGGGTGGGGGAACAGGCTCCCCACTGAGCAGAGAGCCCGATGTGGGGCTCGATCCCAGGACCCCGGGACCAAGACCTGAGCTGAAGGCAGAGGCTCAACCCACTGAGCCACCCAGGCGCCCCTTGCTGGGATGGTTTTGCAGCAGAAATGCTTGTCTCAGCGTTCCAGCTGCTCCCCATCCAGTCACATGTGCACACTTGCAAACACACACATGCGTGTGGAGAGACGCATATTAGCACATTCGTGTGAGCACACACACACTCGAGGTGGTCCCGAATGCTGTCTGCGGTATCCCTGCTCTTCCCTTTCTTCTTTGCTGCTGTTGATTAAAAAAAAACAGCCCCTTTCCCTGTGAGCATAAGAGTCACCATTCACCAGACCGGTAGCTTTCCACGTCCTCCGGCAGCCGGGTCTCCTCTGGAAGGGGCTCTCTGTGCTTGCAATGGACAGAACAAGCACGGCGGGGCTGCAGTGTCCCTCCAGGTGCGTTGGGAAGGAAGAGGCAACTTCCGGAGCAGCAGCAGGTGGGCAGCACCTGCTGAGGACCCCTCCCCCCACCACCCCCACCTTGCGCACCTGCTCACCTGTCCCCCAAGTGACCAGAAGGGGGAGCAAGGGGATGTTTTCACAGACTAAAGCTTAAATTTGCCTCTTGCCTGAATATTTTTACTTACAAAAGTACATGTACTTGTTGGAGCAGCCCAGGCAATGCCCGCAATCCCAGCCTGAGTTCTCCATGCTCATGTAGATCCCGTCACCACAGCACTAAAGCAGGCGTAACCTTTCCTTGCTGCACCCTGACACCGCCTTTCCGGGGCCTGATGTGTCCAGTCACCTTGACCCCTGGCCGGGTGCAGGAGTGAGCCACAAAAGAGATGCCTCCCTGTCAGCCTCCTCAGTCCTGTGTGTGAAGGTCCCTGTGAACGGTCGCAGCCACAGGGGCCAAGGCGTGACAGCTCCTCCCCACACCGCGGCACAAACGGTATTTTGCTAGCAGCCCAACACCCCACAGCAAGGAGGGAGAGCTGAGTCTCTCTCTTCAGGTGGTCTCAGAAGAAAGGGACCCAAGGGAGAAAGAGGGGTCTGGGGTGCCCTCTGAGCTGACAGGCAGCTAAGGCCCTAGAGAGAGCAGTTGTGGGAGGGTGGCCTGGCCCTGGACTCCCCAGCAGGAGTGGAAACATCTCATCACTTTGCAAACACTGGAACCATATGGGGCTGGAGCCTGCCCTGCCCAGGAACACCCAATGCCCAGTGAGACCTGGAGGGAGGGGCCGTCGGTCTAGCAGCTGGCCGTCACCCAGATGTGCATCTCCAGGTGGGGGGGACCCACAGAACAGAAGAAGGGGCTTCTTCTCACAGCTGGGCCATATTTGGGGCAGGAGCGGCTGCCCATCGACTCTCGAGGCAGCCACTCACCCTCTGGGGCACACTTGTCATGCCTTCTCTTCCACCCTAGGAGTCCTCAGCACTGTCCCACTAAATTTCCTTTGGTTAGAGACAGGGGCACCTGTGTGACTCAGTCAGTTAAACATCATGACTCGGGGGTCCTGGGATCGAGCCCCACATCAGGCTTTCCGCTCAGCTGGAAGTCCACTTCTCCCTCTGCCCTTGTGTCTGCTTGTGCCCTCTCGGTCTCTCCATCAAATAAATTAATAAAATTTTTAAAAAGTTATACCGATTATATTTGATTTCATATATATATGAAATCAAATATATATATATATATATATATATATATATCAACCTAAAAAAATTTTTTTAAGCTATCTAGTCAGTTTTTATGGTTTGGTTGTGATCACAAAATGCAGTTACAGAAGGAAATGAAGTACTAACCCCACACTCCTAATACCAGCAAATGTGGACTGGCGGGGAGAGGAATGGTCCCTGCCAGAAGGCTCCGTGTAATGTGCCGTTTGGGGTGGACATGAGGCACAGCGCTGGGGGTCCACCTGTGCCCGTCCTGCCACCCTTGGGGAGGTGTATGCCTGGGGGAGGAGTCATGTCTGAAGAGCATGACCTCCTCCTTTGTAACCCTGTTGGACAAGTCACCTCCCTGGGCTGCCTCCCCACGTGAGCCACACAGGCCAGTCCCTACATGGAGTCCCAAGGAAGGACAAGGCGGGGTCCCGGTGACCGGTGGTGCTGAGCCCACTCCTCTGCTCCCCTTCCCAGGAGCCTCCTCCGTGCCCCTCCACTGACCACAGGTACGGGCCAGCCTCATGCAGGAACCCCCGCAAGGAGTGCAGGCGGGTCGTGCCGTCCAGGGTCAGCATGTTCTGTGTAGGTGAAGGCCAAGGAGTGGCGAGGTCCACCGGGCCCTGAGTGGGGTTCCGGGTCACGGGGGCTTTGCACAGGGCCGGCATGGGGGCTTTGCACAGATGCCAGGGGCCAACTGCCCCAAATCTGCGCAAATGAAATAAATAATAAAATCCAGTTTCCCCTTTTTGCCATCAACTCAAATGATGGTTGAGACAGCTTTTAGGTAGATTGTTTAGTCCTCGTCTCTGCCGAGCTTTGTGCGTACAAGGACTTGATTTGCAGGTCTGAGGGAGCAGGACTCAGTGCGGCTGACTTTGGGTTCAGTGCATGCTCCCTCAGGACGGGCACCTGGGTGTCAGACAGGACCTGTCTGCTGGCTTGTACACCAATTCTGTAGAACAGGACCCAGGTGGTGGGGGTGGGGATGCATGCAGGGAGAGCTCCCGTGCTGTGTCAACTCCTGTCCTTCATACCTGCACGGTTCCCACCACACCTGTCCACACCTGCAAACCAGCCAGCTCACTGCGGTGGTTTCCACGCTGAGGAGCCTGGTACCCTGCTCTGCTCAGCACCGAGGCTGTTCCCTCATAGCCCCTCTTCAGAGGGGGCCACTTACTTCCGCATCCTAGGGGGCAGCCTTGGATCCCTGCTTGGGGGGTGCAGGAAGGTCTTCCCGCATGCTCCCTGGTCATGGGTTTTGTCCTCGGGACCTCTCCTGAGGAGATCAGAAACATGGCTGGGCTTTCAAGGATCTGAAGTTGGGGACAGGACTGCTGGCCTCAGCTGTGGCTGGACGACCCTCAGAGGGCTTCTTCGCTCTGCTCTCAACCCATATATGAGCGGCTCTGAAGGGCAGAAGGTGCTCACTCCCAGGGCAGCCCCCCACCTATGGGGGCCAGGAGCCAGCAGGTAAATGTTCCCGTTTCTCATCCTTCCAGTGATGGTTAAGGGACCCTTGAGTTTGGCCTTCACACTAGTGTCTCCTACCCCGTGCCTCTCTCCTACACATGCCTCACTACAGCACCCTGTGGGTCTTCTGCAAGACAGGCAGCCTGGCCCTCTGTCCTTGCCCTTCCTCCGGCGGGAGACTGAGCACAGGGATAGCAGCGCTCAGGACAAAGGCCTATCACCCATGTCACAGGACCTCAAGGAGGAGCCAATCGTCCTCCCAGAAGCCTTCCAGCAGCCACAACTGCTTGATTCCTCCCGCCCTGTCTGATCTAGACCCCACCTCCTTGGGGTTTTCTCTTAGAGCTGAAAGCTTTGAGTCACACCTGTTCTATGGTCTAGTGTTGAAGTACTTTCACTGACATCCAAAGAGAATGGTGTTCTTTACATGTAGAATACAGAATCCAGTGTGTATAATAATAAGCTTACTAAGTTGATTTTCGGGTCTATTTTTTCCTCCTTTTTCTGGCTGTTTTGTTTCAAACATTTCTGGTCATGCATTTGTTGGTCTGTGTTTCAGAACTAGAGACTCAGGTGTGAAGGCCGCCTTCCATCGCACGCCGCTCACTTCACAGTGGCGCGGGCTGCTTTGCTTTAATCTTCTTGCCTTAAATTCTTCATTGCGTCCCCCGATCTCTCTCTGGTTGCAAACAAAATACAATAAAAACCCATATATAGAAAGGAGACTGGAAAAAAATACACCAAAATATCAGCAAGAGTTGTCTTTGAGTTGATATAAGAACTTTTTTTTTTTACCTTCCATTTTCTACCCCTCCCAAAATTCCCACAATGACCATGAGCTCTTTATAATGGAAAAGTAGTAACTTTAAAAAGACAAATTCTATTTTGTATAGTGTTTAGAAGAATGGTGATGAGCACCGACTTGCCCAAGCTCTGCTCTCAGCCTGTCCGAGGGCAAGTTTGTGCACGTCTCACCAGAGTCCTCAGACGGGTACTTTTATTGTGGTCAAATAACCTTTTTTTGCTTGCAGTTAAATAATGCAATTTTTTTTATTCTTGGTTTTTCTGGTGATGTTTCTATTTGCATTTGGGGTCTCTAATGAGCACCTACAATACTTGGAAGGATGAAGACATGTTCGTGCAGGAAAACAGCTGGGGAACAGAGGCTGCTGGCCTTCTTCATGCTCACTCCTTTTCGACACCTAGTCTCTAGCATAGGGTCTGCATATTTCCCCATAATAACATAACTATTTTCCATATTACTTTTTTTCATATCTGTCCAATATTTCAATTAAGTAACTATACCTTTAGTTGGTCAAAATTTGGATTATTTTTACTCTTTCAGTATTTTAAACAAGAATGTGTATGGAGGTTTTAATTCAGGATGCTCTCCTTAGCCAGGTCTCTGGAGATCGAAGTCCTGATAATAGAGGCTTGCTCACGTCCATGGCACAACAATACATATGCCCAAACCCTGCACTGAGCTCCAGGGGGAGGGCAGCAGCTGCACCCCTGCTCTCTCGGGCTCATCTCCCACAGCCTCTGCCAGGGTTAGGGTTACCCAACTCCCAGGCTCCAGCCCCCCAGCGACCGGGAGGATAGACCACCCAGCAACACGCAGAGGACAGCAGCTGTCCATGGGGAGCTCAGAGGTACTAGGGCAGAAATGGGGTGGAGGGAGGGGGTTCTTGAGAGGGGCAGGGACCAGCCGACCCAGTGGGGAGCCACTGTGTGGTTTAAGAGGGACAGTGCCCAAGAGAGTCAGTTATCATATGGTTTCTCTTACTTGTGGAACATAAGGAATAACACGGAGGACATGGGGAGATGGAGAGGAGAAGGGAGTTGGAGGAAAATCAGAGGGGGAGACGAACCATGAGAGACTGTGGACTCTGAGGAACAAACTGGAGGTTTGGAGGGGAGGGGGTGGGGGGGTTGGGTGAGTCTGCTGGTGGGTTTTAAGGAGGGCACAGATTGCATGGAGCACTGGGTGTGGTGCATACACAATGACTCCTGAAACACTGAAAAAAAAATTAAATTAAAAAAAAAAAAGAGGGCGTGTCTGTTCAAGTTTCTGTTTAAAAACTCATCTGGCTGCAGGGCCAGGTGGATTCTTGGACGTGGGGGGCAAGTGTGTTCTCGGACGCAGGATGAGGCCGGGATCCTGGAGGAGGCTTTTGATGCACAAAGACGTAGGAGGAATATCAAGGTGGTTTGATGGGGGGGGGGCTGTGTGTGTGAAGGGGCAGACTTAGGAGTGACGGGGTAGGGGTGGAGGTGGCAGCAATGGGGATCTAGGGCAACTCCAGTTGAGGCGCTGGAGAGGAAACCGGAAAACCCAGAGCATCGCTGAACAGGAGCAGGCAGGGAAGGCTCACGTGCGTCTGAAATGTCGTGGCCCCTCAGAGCCGCTCAGGCCCTCTGCACCTCAGGGCTCACAGCAGGGTCATCACAATCTTGAAACTTTGCAAAGCACAGGCCCCCTGACTGGTGGAAGGAGTGGCCTGGAGGTCAGCTGGGGTTGGTGAGTCGATGTACGCGCCAACAGCTGAGCCAAGAAGCCTGGGAGGACCCAGGATGGAGCCAGGGACGGGGTCTGCAAGACAGCTGAGCTGGAGGAAACCCTGGGATCCAAGGAGCAGTGGGAAAGGGGACGAGAGGGAGGCACAAGAAAGGTCAAAGAGGTGGAAGGAAGGTGGGCTGAATGGGAAGGGTCCTACTGAGAGGGAGCTGTTCCAGGGAAAGGGTACTGGGGTTGTCCAACAGCTGAGCTGAAGGGCCAGCTGCAGGGAAATGTTAATGATGCAGAGAACCCGGGGGAGCCGGAGGAGCTGAGGTGCGGGTGTGAGCAGGCGTGTGGTGACTTCCCGAGACGGATGGGGGCGGTGGGACGGCGTGGAGAACTCCTGCCTGACAGCGAAGGCAGAGGGAGCTGGTGGGCGCTGGGTCCCCATGGTGACACAGCAGAGGGGTCCGAGGCCCAGGCTCCCTGCCAGGTGCAGAGGGGTGCACGTCTCAGACAGACACATCGAGGGCTCTCTGCCTCTTTCCAGCTTTAGTCAGTAGGAAAGCCTTCACAGACATTCTGCTTTGTGTTCTTGACAGCAGACTTGGAAGGTTCCGGTGTGCCGGCTTACCAGCTGCGCATCCGCTAAGACTGGTCCAGGTCCCCGTTCTGCTGCTGGGGCTGTCCACGTGCCAAAGGTCTGGGGCATTTATCGACTCAATTTGAGGACAGGCATGTGATTTTTATAGACAGTAGTTTAAAATTCATATGTAGTGAATCTGTCCTTTTGCTCACATTTCATAACCTTTACCTGTGGTATTCCCAGGGCTGCACTGGTCCCGAGCTCCACGGGGAGGACCCAGAAAGGCCCCCAGAAAGGCCCCCAGAAAGGCCTTGCCCACCATGCTGAACTCAGCACCGGAGAGCCAGGGCTCCCCTGGGGCCCCAGGGCCAGGAAAGCCCGTTCTCTGTTAGAAGTCCCTACAACCACCTAAAGGCATTAGGAAGAATAGCCACCTCCTCTCTTCTGGCTTTCTGTGGAGAATCTTTTAAGATCTGAGCAGACTAACCCCTTCTTTCTCACTCACACGCGTGCATAAACACCCATGAGCACCGCACACGCTGATCTGAGCCCAACCGGCTCCCCGGCCGTTCTGGAAGGGCCACACTGAGTGTGACCACGGCCCCTCCTCTCTGGCCTCAGTGACCCTGCTGAGATGCACGCAGATCAAGTCCATCTTGGGACAATCCCCAGGGAGCCTGTGGCATGACCTCGGAGAGCACCGCAGGGCTGAATCTTCTCACGGTTCCAACACGGACCGGCAGCTCCTGGACCCCCGGCCCCCGAGCTGGGCCCCCCAGAAACAGCCAGTGTCACACCAAGCAGAGTTTATTGAGGCGCTGGACTGCAGGGAGTGTTTGCAGCGGCAAAGCGGACGCTGGTGTGGCCAGGGCCGGGGAGCGCACCCCCTCCTAGCATCTGCGGGCTCGGGTTTAGCATCAAGAGCTAACTCTAATCTCCCCCAGGGCCCTTCTGGGGAGCCCTTCCCTGCTTCCCCCGAGCTCCATGTGGGGCAGTATGGGGGGGTCCCTCTCTTTGTCCCTGTGGTCAAGGATGGGGTAATCCTTTGAGATTCACTATAAAAATTAAAATTCCTTTATAAATCACAGGGGAGGGGCAGGAGGGGATGGCCTGGGAGCCTGGTGCCACCAGTCACCTAGAGTCTCGCCTTCCTCTACGACCCTCCCACTTCTGACCCCAAGTAAAGAGCAGAGGGCGAGGGTTTGCAGGCACAGAGAGGGGCAGAGACAGAAACAAGGAGATAGGAGGAGATCAAGGGGCGGAAGAGGGTGACACAGAAAGAACGGATCGGAGGGAAAGTGGAGAGGACTCCTCTCTCCCGCGGCCCCTGGGGAGCACGGAGGAAACTCCCCGACATCGGTTCCCACGCGCCCCTAATCCAGTTCTTGCCAAAGCCGCAGCGGCTTCTGGAGAGGCACCCAGCCCGGCGGCCCCTGCAGCAGGAGGGCGGCGGGCGGCTACTCCAGGTAGATGTCCTCTGTGGGGCAGGCATACTCCAGGTGCTGCTGGTAGTACTCCAGGAAGGCGCGGCTGGGGGGCGGGGAGAGGGTCTACCAGCTATTCAGGCCGCCCAAGTCACCCCTGCCCCACGCCCGCAGCTCTCCCTCCTCACCCACCAGGACGTGCCCGTCATCCCCAGACCCCACTCCTCAGCCCTCAGGGCCCGCTGAGCACAAGCACAGGGAACTGTGTCACTCCCATCCCAAAAACCTCCCCTCCTGCCCCAAGTCTTCAAATGTGCTTGCCACCCACTCCTGACTCTCCACCTCTACTTCTCATCTGTCCTCCCCCTCCCTCCCACCCACACTCTCCTCCCCACCCCGGGTCTGCTCCCCAGGCCTCACCTCCCTGACCGTCTTCCCAGCCCTGAGCTCCCACCCGGGCACTCCCCACCCCACTTACCCCACGCTCTGGGCCACGGGCCTCATGGACTCCTGGGAGACGAAGACGTGGCAGGCAAAGCGGCTCAGCAGAGGGTGTTTGGTGATGAAGCCGAAATAGCTGTGGGGGGTTGGTGTGGGGGGGGGCGTCAGAGCACCAACCCACACCTCCGGGTCCTCCCCCCGGGACCCCCAGGGACCCAGAGACAAGAGTCAGGAACAGAGGGCTCAGGGACAGAGGAGGGGATGGGAAAAGGTGTGAGTCCCAAAGATTAAAGATCTGAAGGCGCCTTTTTGGGGTCCAGTCCAAGCACGGTGCAAGGCACCTACGAGGGGTGAGTGATTTGTGTGAATTTCTCTGGGACAGGGAAGGCCCCCCACCCAGAGCCTGCCCCTAGGCCACAGGGCGGGGCCTCCTTCCTGCCTTCCTGGTGTGAGTCACCCAAGTCCAGCCCCACTGCTGCTCCTGCCACCTCTACAGCGATTATCTGAGCTCTGAGCTGGAGCTGGGCACTGGCCCCAATCTGCAAAACCCTCTTCGTGGAGAAAAACCTCCCACCCTGGCTCAGTCACGATCTGGGGTCACTTCCCCAGCTCGGTCTCATTCAGCCCTCTCCTGAGTCTGCCCCGTCCTGCTCGTCTGAGACATTAACAAAACCCGGTTAGAGCCGCACAGCAGAAGACCCGAGACTCCCCCGACGGTGGCTGCTCCAGCCCACAGCAGACTGGACTTGGGTCTGTGGTTCTACAGCATGGGAACCCATGTGGCAGAGACACTGCCACGACGCCATGCTCGTGTATCTATGACAGCCTTGTCTCAAACGCCATGGTCAAAGAATCACACCTACAGTCACCAACACTCAGATGTCGCTTACCAAGCCCCAGGCACAACTACTAGTACTACTAGTACTACGACTACTAGTACTACTACTATTAGTACTACTAACCCACATACCCCTCCCAACAGCCCTGTGAAGTAGGTGCCCTGATCTACTGTCTCTAGAGGACAGAACTGAGGCCCAGAGATGGTCAGAAACTTGCTCAAGGACACACAGCCGGTTCGGGACCTTACAGGCCACATACTCCAGCCTCATCCAGGTCCTGCAAGTCCGGCGCAACCCTCATCACTGCCTGCTTCCGAGGGGAGGCGTGAAGGGTTCCCCAAACACTATTTCGTTAGCACCTCCTTATGTGAGAGACTGGGCTGAGTTCTGAAGTGACAAATATTAGGAAGGTCTGGGCCAGGACAGTTGTTCCTTGGTCCCGTCTGCTCCCCCCACGGCCTCCCCTCCATCCTGATCCACTGGACTGGCCACCTTTCTCTCATGGTCTTGCACTTGGGTCCGTGTTCGAGCATCCAGGCCTGATTCTCCGTTGTCCCCCTCCTGCCAGAGCCGTTCGCAGCTCACTGCCTATCCGGGCCTCATGCAGACCAGTCCTCGCGGTACCAGAGCTGCCCTGTTCGGTCTGCAGCCTCAAACCGGCTCTGACCCTGCTGCGGCTTGACCCCATGCCCCAGGCGGCAGACACAGCCCTTCTCACCACCCTCGTTATCACAGAAGTGTCCAAATGATATACGTGCTGGACCGCAGATCCGTGACAAGCCTCAGCTCCAGTCCCCATGTCCCTCCTACGCCTAACCTGCCCTTGATGACCGGCTCCCCCGATAGCCCACCAAGTCTTTTCGAGCCTCTGGTTGGCCCTTTTTTTCTGGTGACATCCTGTTTCCTTCATCGAGGACACCGGGAAGAGCGGGGAGGAGTCGGGCTGGTAAGGAAGCCTGTGCAGCACCCCCAAGCCAGTTACCGCTTTGGTCCTCTCGCTCCCCTCCCTCCTGTCCCTTCTCACTCCGCCTGTCTCATTCGCCTCCACCACAGTAACCGACCTGCTCCCAGCTGATTCTCTTCCCCCCGCGTCTCCCTCCCACTCCAGACAGCCAGTCTGATGGCACCGCGTCTGCACCTGAATGCCACATGCCCAGCTCTTCGGGCCTACTCACTCCACGCTCCTTCTCCAGGTTTAAGGGTCACTCTCTGCCCATCACCCAGGAGGCACATCACCCTTGGTTCTCCCTCCAGGCCAGCCTCTACATCCCACCAGCCTCGGGCCTGCCTGTCCCACCTCCTAAGTGTCCCCCGCACATTGTCCCTACACAGCCTCAGCAGCACCTGGCCTCTTACAGTAACACGGGGCCATCTGTCCGCACGGCAGCCAGGACCGGCTCGGCCAACTGAGTCACACCATGACACCACTGCAAATGGGATTGAGTACAAGCTCTTGGACGAGTCCCAGGTACTTCTAGTGTCCCTCCAGCCTCATCCTAGCTGCCCCCCAAGACACCTAGTGCCCCTCACCCACAGCCTTAGCTCATCTGGCTCCCTGCCAAGACCCATCCTGTGACTTATCTCCAAGGCTTGCCGAGAGGACCTCAGTCCCCTTCCTGAGCCCCAGGAGAACTCACCCCGCTCTCTAAAGGTCTGCTCACTGGAGCCCCACACAGACATCTGCCAGACCCCAACAGGTGCTTCGAGCATGTACTTGGCCGTGTCTCTGTTTCCCCACCCAGACCAGATGAGAGCTTGCCTGCGCCCAGTCTCCTGCGGCAAGGGAAGACTGGGTGCCATGTGGGTGCAGGTGGGGCAGTCAGTGTGGGGGAGGGGGGCTTGTATCCAGGCAACCCTCAGGGCTTGTGGGGACTCGGAAGGTCAGGCCCTCACCAGCTGTTGCGGGGATGGCAGCCACAGAAGGAGATGTTCTTCATCTGGAAGAAGTGACTGCAGTGCTGGAACTAGAGCAGAGACAGCAGAGCACGCCGAGTTAGCCGCGGGGCCTGGGGCCCATGCCAGATATCCCTCCAGCGGCCCCTCCCGCCTTAACCCATGCCCAGCTGCCCCCAGGCCTCAGGCCCCTGCACTCCCACCTCAGGGCCTCCGCTCAGACTCAGCTTCACCCCCCGAAGGGAAATCTCGAGGTCACAGGAGGCAGGAGGACGCAGGTGGACGGTCAGCTTCCGGGCAGTAGCAATCTGGGAAGAAGTTGGGGGACAGAGGGTCTCAGGGCCCTGCAAGGGTGTCTTTCTCTCCCCTTGGTGTAACATTTCACATTATGGATGAAGACTCTCAGCACTAACCCTAGGAGATGGGAGCCAGTGGTCTCAGCCACTCCTCAGGCTCAGGCCCAGCTCACCACCTGTTTGCACTAAGCCTGCCACTCCCTTCTGCTCCTCCAGACATGACCACGGCCCCCCAGCCCTGGCCTCCTCGGTGCCCATCCCTGTGGGCTGGATGGGAGCGCTCAGCAACAGAGCCGTCCTGCTCCCCTGCTGCTTCCCCACTCGACCACGGAGCAGCAGACGGGCAGGCTCAGTGAACGTCCACCGAGTGAACGAACCAGTGAGCAAACGACTCCCAGGAAAGGATGTGTGAGAGTCGTTCTTGATTTACAGACAAAAGGAAGATGGACTGCAGGAAAGGTGGAGCTGGAGGGACGGTGGGGGCCCTACTGCAGGCGATCAAGCTGCAAGGCTGGGACTAGAGCAGAGGGCAGAGCACGCCGAGTTCCGCTGAGGGTTCGAGGGAGGGAGAGACCTGCCAAGCTCCGCCCCAGGCCTGTGTGCCCAGACCCAAGTCAAAGCTGGGATCCCTGCCCGAGGCTCCCAAGGCACCGTCAGAACGCTCTGCGGCCAGAGGCCCGGGGCCTCCAGAGGCTGGGCCAGCCCATGGGGTTGAGGGGGGCCAATGACCCCGGACTGACCTTCTGCATGGCTGCACACAGGATGCCGTTGCCCTGGTGACAGGGCACCTCTACAGAGCCCAGGAACTGCACGTCGAAGCGCTCCACCCAGCAGGGACTCCGCTTGCTCCCTGGGGGGGAGGGGGGCGTCACCAGGGGCCCAGAGCAGGCAGAGAGGGCGGTGAAGCCTGGGTGACAAGCTACCCCTTGGGGATGGGCCCTCACCTAGAAGGTCCTTGGCAGGGCCAGGCACCGCATGGGCGTAGAAGGCAGGGAAGACCCCACGCTCTCCTGTGCGCATGTTGAAACCGCGGAACCAGAAGTCATCCTCCTCGGCTTCCACCAGCACTGGGTCGTCCACATCCAGTTCCAGCTCGTCCGGATGGCGAGGGATGAACCTGCGGTTCGGTGGGAGGTGGGAGGTCACCGGGGGGAGGGGGGAGACCCAGTGGGTGGTGTCCACCCCAGTCCCACAGTGTCTGTGGACCGACGCTGGGGATCACTGATAGCAAGCAGGGAAAGGCTGTACCTGAAGACAGCCCGGTGGGTTTGCTCTTTCTCCTCCCCATTGACCAAGCAGGAAAAAAGACCAAAGGACTCGGTGCCTGAGACGCAGACACAGGGAGAGACAGACACTGAGGAGGCAGAGGAAGGAAAGTACTGGAAGGCCTAGCTAAGTTCCTCCCCGATGCACCCCTCAGCAGTCTGGTGGAGGCTGTCGGGAGTCCCACAGGGACGGAGACCCCGCCCATCAAAGGCCGGAGGCAGAAAAGCCCTCCCCATTCCACTGCCCACCCTGCCCCGGGCCTGGGGAACGCCGCAGGCACATGTCCTGGGTAAGAGAGCAGCGCCTAGCCCTGACCACCCTCGGAACCTCAGGCTGCCCCGGGCGCGCTGGGGACCATCCCCCTTGCCCCACCTCCCACTCACTGGAAGAACGAGATGTGCTGTTGACAAAGACGTTGAGGAACTTCTTAGAGAAGGTGAGGTCAGGGCTGTCCGGAGAGGCGTCCTCCGGGCCCTGACCACCACCCAGCAGTGCGGCCGCCGTCTCTTCCTCGCTGGCCTCGCCACCGCTGTCCTCCGAGCCGTCGTCCCCCAGGCCCGCGCAGCGCCGCAGGCTGACCAGCTCCAGCTGCGTGTGCTCATCCACCACCAGCGTGTACTTGACTGCGTCGTACACCAGCGAGGCGTCCAGCGGCGCGGCGGGGCCCACGCCCCTGCCGCCAGGGGGGCCCACCTTGTCATCGGCGTCAACCTCGTCCTCTTCATCCTCATCGTCCTCCTCGGAGCAGGCGGCCGAACAGGAGCGGCCCGGCCGGGCGCTGCGGCCTGCGGCGGCCCACAGCGGCGTGATGGTGTCGCGCGTGGGGTTGCTGAGGAAGAGGCAGGGCCCGGGCTGGGCGGGGCCGGGCCGAGGGGCGGAGGGCGCCGGGGGCGGCGGCCCGCACAGCGTCTCCATGTCCACCAGCTCCACGCCGCTCCGCCCTGCAGGCGCCTCCGAGCCCTCGGTGGCCCCGTCGGCGGGCGACGCGGCCTCCCCGGAAGGACGGGACGCGGGAGACAGGCACTGGCCGGGGCAGCGGATGGGCGAGGAGCCCTCGGAGATCATGCGGCTCACGAGGTTGCTGAGCAGCCAGGGCGAGTCGGCGTCCTCGCTGAGGTCAGGCTCAGACTCGGACCCTGACTCATACTCGCTGTTGGTGTCGTCGGGGCCCACGGGCAGGAAGGCGGGGCGACGCGGGGGCTCACAGGGGGCCTCGGGCTCGGGCTCCGGCTCGGAGGCAGGCGATGAGGCCTCCTCGATGGAGTTGGTGAGGTGCGAGGAGCGGCCGCTGCTGCTGCTGCCGCCGTCGCTGCTCAGCTCCAGCTCCGTCTCTGAGATGGACGAAATCATGCGCCCCAGGCGCGCGCCCCCCGCGTCCTCCGAGTCAGAGCCCGGCGAGGACAGCTCCTGGCTGCTGCGCCGGCCGCCTCGGCCCCCGCTGGAGCGGCTTCCCAGGTCAGCCTCGATGCCAGGATCCGAGGAGGGCGAGGCTCCACAGGGCGCAGGGGCACCCGCGGCCGGTCGGTTCCCTTCACAATCGCAACCCAGGCGCACAGGAGACTGCGCCCCGCACGGGCTCCCGTCTGTGGGCTGGAGGGACGCGGGCGACTCTGCAGAGCAGGGGTTATTATCAGCAAGCCCACTCAGCCCCCTTCCTCTTCCCCTTGCCTCCTGTAACCCCACCACCAGCACCACCACTCTGCTCACCTCTGAGGGGCTCCTGGGGAGGTGAGCGCAGCACTGTCTCCTGCCAGGAAGCTGGAGGCGCTGGGGCAAAGCCTCCATTGTTGTTCAGGGAGTCCTGGGGGTGGGGTGGGGGAGCAGTAAGAAAGCAGCGCTGAGGGGGGGTCTCCAACTTTCAGGGGTAGGACAGGCTGCCATGGGGAGCAGAGTCCCAGATGCTAAAAACCCAGGTTAACTCCAGGATGTTGCGGGTGGGTCTGGACGCTCACCTGAGCTCCCAGCGTAGTCAGATGGAGAGTGGTGGGCCGGTTCTTGTGGGGTTCATCCACGGAGGGGGAAGGGATCAGGGTCTCTGGGGCAGGGGCCTCCGACACAGGGCCTCCTGCCTCCTTGCCCTCCCCTTCACCTTCCTCCTCTTCCTCCTCCTCCTCTTCCTCCTCCTCCTCCTCCTCCTCTTCATCCTCCTCCTCTTCATTGTCATCGATCATCTCAAACTCCTGGAAGTCATCCTGGAAGGAGCAGATGGGGTGCGGCTGCTCCGAGCGTCCTAGAGAGAGACTGTCCTGCAAGAAGGAGGGACAGGCAGAGCTGGGCCAGAGCTCAACAGTGACTTGGGGTTCCAAATCCCAGGACAGGGGAAAGCAGAAGCTATGAATTAAGGGAGAGAAGACTCCAGTTCACTTTGCTCCCCACCAACTGAGCAGTTTTTTTTTTTTTTAAATCTGCTTAGGGGGTACCTGGGTGGTTCAGTCAGTTAAGCCTCTACCTTCTGCGGGGGGTCATCATCCAGGTGTCTGTCCCAGGCTTTCAGCTCAGTGGAGAGTCTGCTTCTCCCGCTCCCTCTGCCCCTCCCCCCTGCTCATGCTCTCATTGCTGTCTCTCTAAGATGAATAAACAAAAAAATCTTCTTTAAAAAATCTGCTTAAGATACAAAAAGATCACTCCAGTTCTTGGTAAGAGCTCGAACTCCTAAGCTTAAGGGACAGATATTCTCAGGGTAGCCTCAATCCACATGCCACCCTCATGTTATCTCCAAAGCCCATCACATCTGACACCAGCACTCCTTCCTTCATGGCATTTTAACCCAATTCACAATCACTGTATTCTGCTGTACCCCCCCTCCCCCCGCAGGCTGCAAGCTCCACCAGACAGGCCCATGTCCATATTGTGTACCAATACATCCCACCTTGAGAACAGGACTTAGCCTACAGATGTTCATTGGAATGCATGAAGACAACCCAGGATTCACCAAGCTTGCACCAACCTCAGGGCCTTTGACACACTTAATCGCTTTGCCAGCAAATCCTCTCCTCCACTCCCTGCCTCCCTTATCTGCCCAGCTCCATCCAGTCTTCCCTAAGGGCAAGGTTGTGTGCCATTTCCCCTGGAAAGTCTCCTGAAAGGCCTCAGTGTCTGTTGGGTTCCCTTCCCTTTCATTGCCCCTAGTGTCTTCCCATTCATTGGAACTCAGTCCTTGATATTCAGACAGCCAGCCATTGTCTCTGACATGTCTTTCTCCCCTACTAACTTACAAGCTCCCAAGGAAAAGGGCAACATTTGTCCCATTCTCCTTCCACACACCTGGAATTCCCCAGCACTTGCCACATGGCAGTTCCTCAGAAATGTTCTTGAATGAATGAAAACAGAAACATGGAGAGACAGGGAGGGGGATGGGGAGAGAAAAGATACCAGGGGTGGAGACATAAGGCAGAGGAGGCATGAGAGGTGGGGACAGGGCTGGGAAGAAGACAGCTGAGATGGCAGCAGAAAGGGGCGGGGTCTTCCTAAAAAGTGGTCTGAGGACTGAAGGCATACTTCCCCTCCCCCAAGGTAGCCCAGTGACAGGGGCCAGGAGAGGAATGCTGAGGGCAGCCCTCTGTGGAGGGTGTACAGTCTGAAAAAAGAAAGGTTTGATATCAAGGAAGACCCTGAGCCAGGAGGCCCACAGGGAGGGGACAATCAGAGGGTTTCTTATTTCAAGGCTGAGCTCAGATCCACACTAAAACTCCAAGTGAACAGTAAACAGAGCCAGAGTGAGGCTCTCCCTCGAAAGGCTTCCAGTCCCCCAGCTCCTTCCCCACCTTCTCGCAGTGGTCCGAATCATAGCTGAGGCCCAGGCCACAGTCATCGGTGATCTCAGACAGGTCCTCATCATCAAATTCTTCCAGGCTTATGTCCTGGGGAGGCCTGGGAGAGGAGACCAGGGTCAGAGAGCAAGGACAGGGCTCCCTAGAGAGCCATAAACTCTGGACTCCCTCCCTGCCTGGATGCTGGCCCTAAGGAGGGACCTCCAGCTGCTAGGCCCCATGGTCTCCAGAAAACCCAACTCCCAGAGCCGCATACTGCCATCACCTTGAGCCCCAAGGTGTGCTCTTCAACAGATTCCCCCCACAATCTGAGCCATGACCAGCCCAGAGGAGCCTCTTGTCCCCTCAACCCTCCTCCCACTCTTACTCTCTCTCGGAGAGCCAGCAGCCTCGCCTCCCTGCTCCCTGCCCCCCTGGGTCACAGCTTCAGCCCCAGGGGAGTCAGACTGAGCAGAGTTGGGGGAGGGGGAGCTGAAGCTGCAGCAGCGGCTCCGGTGGGGGGGCAGGTAGGCCTGCTCTGCGAACAGAGTCTACTAGCCACTTTGTCTGCCCGCTCCTGCCGGAGGCAGGTCTACACCCAGGGATCCAATTCTCTCCCCACCGCAGCCCCTTCCCCCAAGGGCTCCAGGCTTGATTTCAACTCTCTCCCTCCCTGAGCCCTACAGGCCAAGACAGGCCTTTAGCGAAGGCAGGCCCAACAAGGCCAAAAGGACACTGCCAAGAGCAGAAGGTGGCTCAGTGTCCTGCCCACACAGGCTGCCGGGGGTCAGAGGCTCAGCCCAGGTCCTCCACCCTTGAGGGGTCAGCTGCCCAGGCTGGGTGCGGCACTGGATCCCAGCGGGATATGGGGGGTGGCGGTCATTAGGGCTGGAAAAGGGGGATGAGGGTAGGACAAAAATAGAGACCCTGCAGGGAAGGAGGATGGGGAGCAGGAGTCAGAGGCCTTGGGAACAGAGAGGGGACTGGGGCTTGGGTCCCCAAAGGCGATGGGGGTGGGGCGGCAGGGCCGGGTCGGAGGAGGCTGGGGACTGGGTCGGGGAGGGGGTTGCGGGAAGATAAGAGCCTGCCAAAGCCCGGGGCGCCAGAGTGCGTACCTGCAGCCTGGCGGCGACAGCGAATGAAAGGTGGAAAGAGAAAACATCTCCGCCCGATCCGCCATCTTCTCCGGGGAAAGGCCTGCCGACTGCGGCGGGGGGAGGGGTGCGCGGAGCGACGGCCCCGCACGCCCTTCGTCGCTCCCTGCCTCGGTCTTCAGCCCTCCCCGAGTCACCTCGTGACACGCCCTGCGACACCCCGCCCGCCGACACACCTCGACACCCTGCCAGGACACCGCGGCAGGCGAGCGGCAGCGCCGCAGGGGGAGGGGAGAGGAGAGGGAGGATCCGGGAGCGGAGGGAGGGGACAGGGGAGGGAGGGAGGGGGCTGGCGGGGAAGCTGGTTGGAGGAGAGAAGATGGTTTGACTGAGAGGCTCTGGTTCGGGAACGATCGGCTTTGGTTTTTTCGGGGGGTGGGGGAGGTGAGAAGCGGATTGGCGGCGAGGTGGGGGGGGGAGATCAGTTCGTGTACAGGAGGGTCTGCGGGGCGGGGGTGCGGGCAGAGAGGGAGAGCCTTCGGTTTGAAAGCTGCGGGGGGTACGTCGGAGGACGGCAGCGGTCCGGGTCCACTGACCACTGGTTCGCTGGGAGGGGGAGGGGCTCGTGGAAGGGCGGGCACGGCCCGCAGCTGCGCTGGCGTCCGGAAGAATCTCAAGAGTTGGGGTCCCAAGCCTGGGCCTGGGGGCGGATCCAGGCTGGGCTGGGAGCTGTCCGCCTCTGGGTGCTGATTGGGCCGATGGAGACGTCTCCCTAAAACGTGCTGATCGGGGCTGAAGGAGCTGTTCTCCCAGAGGGTGCTGATCCGTGCTGGACAGAGACATCTGACCAGGGCATTCCAAGTTGATCCTACAGAGGTTGCGGATTGAACTTTCAGTTCGGTACTGAACTTTCAGTACACAGTATAGACTACGCAGGCTGGACAGAGGTACTGATGGGCATTGGGTGATAACCCTGAGGCTATGCTCATTCAATTGGAAAAAACTGTTTCTTGAGCACCAACTATGTGATTGGCACTGTTCAGGAGACTGACATATTCCGACTTTCTGACTTGAAATGGAGCTGCGTGGGGAGAGCGATGGTTGAAATCCAGCTGGAGGAGTTAGATTAGATCAGGGTCAGCAGGCACTGAGGTGGGGGAGGGCAGATCAGTGTTGTGAGTACAGTTGATAAAGTCGGGTTGGAAGGGTAGATTAGGGGGGCATTGTGGAGAAGATTTGGCTTAAGAAGGAGGCTGGATTTTCAACAAGAGTGCAATGAAACTATCCTTAAACTACCCCCGATGGAAATTATGTGCCCTGACATTTCCTACTTCTGTGGAAAATTATTTCTGTGCGAAAGATGAAGCACTTGATTAATGCCTGGAAACCACAAGGCAGAAGGAGCTCATGCATGTTGGGAACGACAACATCATTCTTTTATTTGAGATAGAAGGGCTATAGCCAAGGTCAGATTGTGCCCTATTTTGTGCCCTAACCACAGTTTACATGTTGGCTCAATTATGGTATTTTTCTAAGAATGGTACTTAATAGTTTATGTTATCCTCTCTAATGAATGAGAGCTGCAAGATAGCAGATACACTATCTTAACTCTTTGTACCTCCAAGCCAGTTGGATCCAAGAACACAGCAGGTGCTCAGCAAATATGTGAGTGAAAAAACAAATGAATGAGAGGACTTACGGACTTTACCAGGTCTGGAGCATTAAATCCTTGTTAACATGCTGTCTTTTCAACTTTAGGAGCACTAAGAACATTCCCCATTTCTGAGTTTCAGGGACTCTGGACATACTAAAAACTTCCTGACCCCCCCATACTAAAAACTCCCCCACAAAAATCCAGATCACTCTCTAGAATTCACAAAGAGTTTCTAACCCCACTTCCCAGATTTCCTTTCAATCCTGTCTTGTCGTCACACTGGCTAACTTGGACATCCACATAAATGACCCATCCAACACCCTGGTAAGTCAATTCCTTGACTTCTAACCAGCCAGCAGTCTTTGACTGTTTCAATTCTAGTGACCTCTCCCATAAAAGTGTCAGGATTTACCTCTGCCTGGAATTGCACCAACTTTGAATGAAGCCTTACATTTCTAAATCCCACCTCAAGTTATCATTCCCACAATCCTCTTCAAGACTCTTCCCTTCTTTTCCTCCCACTTACCAGATGATTTGCCTCCAGATTCCAGGAGTATAAATGTCATGAGGTCAGGGTTTCCACACCCAGTTTTACCTGTGAAGTCTTCTGTCTGTCCACAGAATACAAATGGAAGGTCATAAGCCTTAGGGTCTGAGAGATTGTGGTACCAATCTTTATCTTGTGATCAATTTTCTGAACACAGGCAATTTACTCAATCCTATGGACCCCAGTTTCTTCAATTGTACACTGATGCTATGAGGATCCCATGAGATAATGCATGTAAAGCTCCAGGCATGGGCTTTAGCTCCTCATCATGGAGCTAAAGCTCTCAGGACTCTGCTCTTCTCAACTCAGGGATACATTGATGAAAAGGCACAATCTCTGGAAGGGGTTTATGATCCTTACATGTCCCACATTTCATCAAATTTACATGTGTTACCTCATGTGATTCTCATAGCATATTTGTATGGATGAAAGATCCCCAGGGACCTGACCAATCCTTCCTTGAAGTTCTCCCTTCCCTCAGCTTGTGGGCCCTTTACATTATTATTGGTTTTCCTCTTGACTTCCTCATCACCTATTGTCACTGTCCTTCCAGACTTCTTTTCCTTCCCTTAAACAACTCCAGCACTTTCATAATTTGGTTTTCTCTAAAGTCCACTAATGGCATGGGCAGCTAGTACAAAACACAAAACTGACTGGACTTATATGGAAAACTGAAATAGCAACAGAGCTTCCATTTCAGCAATCCCGGTCACAGATCAATTCTAAACAGTCAGAGGACATTTTCTGACAATTTTCTCATATATCAGAATATAAGTAAATGAGGGGTGTTGGGTGAGCTCAGTCAGTTGAACATCTGAGTCTTGGTTTCAGCTCAGGTCATGGATCTCAGGGTTATGGAGATGGAGCCCCATGTCAGGCTCCATGCTCAGCACAGAGTCTACTTGAGTTTTTCTCTCTCTCTCCCTCTGCCTCTCACTCATGTGTGTGTGCTTTCTCTCTCAAATAAATAATCTTTTTTTAAAAAGAAAGAAAATAAATAAATATATACTAATCTGTCTTTTATTCTATTCAGCATATAAGTCACACAAAAAAGTAAAATGCCAATGGCTAAAACTATGTATAATGATGATGAAAAGCTTAAAAGCTGTACTTATTAGGAATGGTGTCATAACTGATAACTTCACCACCTCCTCAATTTTGATTTTAAGCATCCAGTTCTCTAACCACCACCTCCTGTTTTTCTTGCTTTATTACTGTGTCACCATGACACCCACAATTCCTTGACCTAATAGGAAAGCTGTTCCAACTACTTTTGCTATGTAGAAGATTACCACAAAGTTTATTGGATTAAGACAATCATTTTACTCTGCTTACAGTTTCCTGATCATAAATTTGGGATTCGAAAGTCCTTGACTGGGGCTTCTTGCATGGTGTGGTTAGAGTCAGAAATCGACTAGCCTGGATGTGCAAGAGGGCTCACTCACAAAGCTGGCAGCAGATGGTGACTGTTGACGGAGAGCTCAGCTAGAGCTGTCAACCAGCATCGACACATGGTAGTCTCAGGGTGGTGGGACTTGTTACAAGATGGCTGGCTTCCTCCAGAGTGAGTGTCCTAGGAGGGCCAGTCAGAAACTGCATGGCTTTTCTGATATAGCTTTGAAAGTCATATGGCATCACTTTTGCTATACCTACTGGTCAAAGCAGTCCCAAGCCCAAGTAGATCAGCTACTCGTACTTGAACCTTTGTCCCACCACTATTTTTAAAAGAATCTGATCTCAGGCACCCTCTTACTTATGACACCCCTGTTAAACTTAACAAAGCCTGAAGTGAATTGCTGTTTCTACCCTCTTCCTGAACAATATAAAGAACCTAGAACACTCTAATTGGATTGAGTCCTGTCCCAATTTAAATTCTATTATGCATTTAAATTTTCCTTTTAAGGACACATGAGGCATTGTTATTTTTTGCTTTAAACACTGTTTACTTAGATTCATCCAAATGTTAACCTCTTCCTATGTCTTCATTCTTCCTATTTCAGACCTTCCTGTGATACCACTTTGCTTTTGTCTGAAGTACATTCTTTTTTAATGTTAAAGGGAGTTCTTTTTTATTTTTTTTTTTAATGTTTTGGAGGGAGAGCAAGCACAAGCAGGGATAGTAGCAAGGAGAGGGAGAAGTTGCCTCCCTGCTAAACAAGGAGACAGATGTGGGACTTGATCCAGGGACCCTGGAACCATGTCCTGAGCTGAAGGCAGCCGCTTAACATCCTGAACCCCCCCAGGCGGCCCTGAAGTATATACTTTAGCATTTTCTTTTTGAGAGCTCTAGGAGATAAACTCTCTATTTGTCTAAGAATGTCTTTATTTTGCCCAACTCCTGAAAGATATTTTTACTGGATATAGAATTCTAGGTCAGATAATTAGTTGCCGTCATCAATGCAAAGGTGTCATTCTTCTGTCTTCTCCTGAATTGCCTTGTTGCTAGGAGAAGTCACCTTCAGTCTGCCATTCCCTTGAAAGTCATTTATCTTTACTCTCCAGCTGCATTTAGGACTCTTCCCTTCGTCTTTGGTCTTCTGAAGTTTTGGGGGGTTTTTTAAAGATTTTATTTGTTTATTTGACAGACAGAGATCACAAGTAGGCAGAGAGGCAGGCGGGGGGGGGGGAAGCAGGCTCTCTGCTAAGCAGAGACCCTGATGCGGGGCTCAATCCCAGGACCCTGGGATCATGACCTGAGCTGAAGGCAGAGGCTTTAACCCACTGAGCCACTCAGGTGCCCCTGGTCTTCTGAAGTTTCAATACAGTGTATCTAGGTGTGCATTTGCTTTATGGGTTTTTCTTTTTTTCTTTTCTTTTCTGCCTGAGGTTTACTGAGTTTCTCAACTGTGCACATTTCTCTATATTGTTTCATCAGTTTGGAAATTTCACAGCCAGTATCTCCTGGAACACTGCCTCCCCTGCTCCCTCTCTTCTCCCCCTGGGACACCACTCAGACCCTCGTGGACTTCCTCATTCCAGCCTCCATAGCTCTTAGCATCTCTTTCATGCTCTCCATCTCTACATCTTTCCGGGCAATATTCAGGATAGTTTATTCACACTTTACTTCATGAATTCTCTCTTCAGCTGTTTATTATCTGCCGCTAAAGCTGAGCACAGAGTTTTAAATTTAGTTGAAATTAAAATTCAAGTGACACTCAATTAAATTAAAACTTTCATTTTAGAACTTCCGTCTGGAGCTTCTTTCCAAAATGTTTGATTATTCTTCATAGTTTCATAGTTTCTACTCATATTTTCAACCTTGCCTTTTATTACTTAAATTATATTGAACATAAGCCTTTTATAATACATTTGATAATTCTATTACCTGAAATGTCCTGTCTATGACTACTGCTGGTTTGTCTCGTGATTCCTCATTATCTTGCTGCTTAATTCTTGTGTTTTGTTTCTTCTTTACCTTAGAATGCTCATTAGCCCTGGGATTGTATTTATGGGAAACTCTGTGGTCTAGTAAAAAGTAGGTATCAGAGACAATTTGTGTTTGCTTCTACCAGGCTCCTATGAGAATTACCAAGACCACTCTACATTCAGTGTCCCACTGAAGGTTTCTTGGACCACCCTGACCATATGAATTGGAACTGCCAACTTATATGAGGGCCAGCTTCTTATTCTAAATTTTCAGCATCTGTCTCTCTCTGTTTCTATCTCTATCTCTGACTCTCTCTCTCTCTCTCTCTCTCTCTCACACACACACACACACACTCCATTTTGCCCCAAATTTAAAACAACTGTCTTTGCAGTCCCCAAAGGACAGAGTATATCTTTAATTCACGCTTATAATTTAACTCTTTGAAGTACAAGCTTTGTAGAGGATTGGTTTCTTATTAAATTCTCCTCCTTGAGCAGGCTTTTTGACTTGTGTCTGTCTTCTACATCTCAAAGGGTACATATTCATTTCCTAGGGCTACCATTAAGAAATACCACAAAATTAGTGCCTTCCCTCACATTTCTGGAGGCTAAAAGCCCCAAATTAACATGTTAGCAGGACCACACTCTCTCCAAAGACTCTAGGAGAAGACTCCCCCTTGCCTCTTCCTAGCTTCTGTTTATTCAGGGTTAGGTTGCCTGCTCCTTGGTTCATAGATGCATCACTCCAGTCTCTGCCTATATGGTCACATGATCTTCTCCCCTAGGTTTTGGTGTCTTATTTCCCTCTTATTATTATAAGGGTACCAGTCATTGAATTAGGACCCAGTCTAATCCAGTGTGATTTTTATCTTAACTGATTTTATCTGCGAAGACCCTATTTCTAAATAAGTTAACTTTTTTTTTTAAAGGTAGGCTACATGCCCAACATAGGGCTTGAACTCACAACCCCAAGATCAAGAGATGCATGCTCGGGTGCCTGGGTGGCTCAGTGAGTTAAAGCCTCTGCCTTCAGCTCAGGTCATGGTCCCAGGGTCCTGGGATCGAGCCCTGCAACAGGCTGTCTTCTCAGCAGGGAGCCTGCTTCCCCCTCTCTCTCTGCCTGCCTCTCTGCCTACTTGTGATCTCTCTCTGTGTCAAATAAATAAAATCTTTAAAAAAAAAAAAAAGTTGCATGCTCTATGGACTCAGCCAGCCAGATGCCCCAATAAGGTCACATGCTGAGGTTCCGGGTGGATGTGAATTAGGGGGTGGGGGGAGACGCTATTTAACTATTTATTTACAGCATAGACTATAAACCCCAAATTCAAGTTCTGTCAGTTGACCAAATGCCTCTGATCAAAAGCACAGTGCTCCCCTTACCCCTCTGACCTCCTATCTTATCTAGTCCCTTATTTTCTTACTAGATTATCAATGATTTTAGAAAACACTCTTTTAGAAAATAGTTTGTCCGGGGATGCCTGGGTGGCTCAGTTGGTTAAGCATCTGCCTTCAGCTCAGGTAATGATCCCAGGGTCTTTGAGCCTGCTTCTCCCTCTGCCTGCATCTCCCCCTTGCTTGTACTCGCTTGCTCTCAACTCTCTCTCTCTCTCTCTCTCTGACAAATAAATAAAATCTTAAAAAAAAAAGAAAATAGTTTGTCCTACTTTTTTTTTTATCGAAGTATCATTGACGCACATCATGTTATGTTAGTTTCAGGTGTGCAACACAGGGATTCGACGAGTCTCTATGTTATGCTCATCACAAGTGTAGCTGCCACCTGTCACCCTACAACACGATCGCAACACCACTGACTGTATTCCCTGTGCTGTACTCTCATCCTTGTGACTTATTTATCCCACGACTGAAAGCCTGCTTCTCCCTCTTCTCCTCACTCGTGCTGCCCCTCCCCCTCCCCCACCCCTCTGGCAACCCTGTTTGTTCTCTGTATTTATGACCTGTTTTTGCCTTTTGTTTTGTTTTCAGATTCCACAGGTCAGTGAAATCATATGGTATTTGTCTTTCTCTGACTTATTGCACTTAGCATCACACCCTCTAGGTCCATCTATGTTGTCTCAAATGGCAAGATCTCATTCTTTTTTATGGCTGAATCATAGTCCATTATATATATATATATATATATATATATATATATATATATATGGTTTCTTCCTTATCTATTCATCTATCAATGGACCTTTAGTTGCTTCCATATCTCAGCTATTCTAAATAATATCCTTTTGAATTAGTGTTTTTGTTTCCTTTGGGTAAATACCCAGTAATAGAATTACTGAATCATACGATATTTCTATTTTCAATTTTTTGAGGAAACTCCATACTGTTTTCACAGTGGCTGTACCATTTTACATTCTCACCAACACCACCTGAGGATTCCTTTTTCTCCACATCCTTGCCAACACTTTTTAATTCTTGGTTTACGCTTGATTTTAAAACATTTTCATCAGGAAGTTTGCTTAGGAATCTAGTTTGCCATATTACATCTCCATTTATCTTATGAAATCCTCCAATATGTAGGACTAGCTCAAGAAAATTCATGAATTGTGTGTCTATTTCACTTATAAGCATATACACAAAAGACTCAATAAAATACCAGATAATGAAATTCAACAGTTTATATTTGTAAATGCATTCTAATCACATAGGGTTTAATCCAAAAATCCAAGGATGGCTCAACATCCCACTTTCACTTCCAATAATAATCCAACACATTCATGGACTAAGAGAAAATTTGCATGATCATCTCAATATTAATGTTAATTTTATGTTAATTTTAAAACACTCAACAATTATTCATGATTTTTTTAAAGACTTTATTTATTTGACAGAGAGAGAGAGATCACGAGCAGGCAGAGAGGCAGGCAGAGAGAGGGGGAAGCAGGCTCCCTGCTGAGCAGAGAGCCCGATGCAGGGCTCAATCCCAGGACCCCAAGATCATGACCTAAGCCGAAGGCAGAGCCACCCAGGCGCCCCATTCATGATTTTTAAAATGGCTTCCAGCCATTACTGGAATAACAGCTAATGGACTTGCGTTCCTTCCAAAGGGAGTGGGGAGAAAACCCAAGAAAACTGAACAAAATACAAAATATAGGAAACAACTATTTTCTTTTTTTTTTTTTTTTAATAGTTGGCCAATTTATTTAGGGAGCAACTATTTTCAAACATTGGACAAAGGACAGCACAGGATTGTGGTCCCTAAAATAAAGGGAATCAATGACATAAAGTCTACAATTGCCTGGTTTTCCATACAGAGGAACTTCTTGACTGCAGGGAAGAGGATCCAATCAGAATGTGACAGTCCTGATGAGTTTAGAAGACAGAGTCAGGGTTTGGAGAGCCAAGGCATTTAGAATTTTCAGATGGGGAGGGGGGAGTACTAGAAAGAAAAGATCTACTCAAGAGTTCCAGAAATCTATAGTGGGGTCTCCCAAGTTATTCTACACAAGCAGTCTGCAAGCAGTGCCCTCTGCAGATGTGAACATGAAGCTTAACAAAGAACATCCCAGAGGACAGAGCCAGGGGCTATCAGAACAAGGAACTTCCTTTTCTTCCAAGGTAAGGGTCTTCATTATTCAAGCTTAAAGGATTTGGAATTTGCCTTGGACCATAGGCTGTTACGTGTTTCCCATGTTGCCATTTATAAGTAGAGGTTTTTTTTTTTTTTTTTTTTTTTTTAAGATTTTATTTATTTATTTATTTGTCAGAGAGAGAGAGAAGGCACAAGAAGGCAGAGTGGCAGTCAGAGGCAGAGAAAAAACCAAGCTCCCTTATGAGAAAGGAGCCCAATGCGGGACTCGATCCCAGGACCCTGGGATCATGACCTGAGCCAACGGCAGTAGCTTAACCAACTGAGCCACCCAGGCTTCCCTGTAAGTAGAGGTTTTATTGTTTTATCCTAGTCTTACCCTCTCATTGTGTATTTGGGACATGTAAAACATTTTTCAGTTTATAAATCACTGAATTTATAAACTGTCGTACATTGATTGTGTTGGGAGGACAAATAACATTTCATTTTTATTTTTTCATATCATTTCATTTTTAAATCACGGGACCCCAAGAATCTACATCAGACCTTTTGAAACAAACTACACATAATCCAGAGAACCTAAACTGTGAGCTGAACTCTGCAGCTGGCTGGAAGTCTCACAGATACTCTCCCTTCGGGGTCCAGCGTGTTTGTTCCCGACATAGCAGAGTGCAGAGATATGTGAACAGCCATGAGAGTGGACTACACCAGAAACAGCCACTGTCCCCCAGTATCTGTTCTCCCGGTCCTCTGTGACTGTAGAATCCCTGACTTTTAGTCAGGCGTTTAGCCCTCCCACATCATACGGTTTCTGAGCTTCCTTGCTGCTAGGGGCTTGTGGCAGCTTCCAGGTATTTCCCTGAACAGACTTTTGGCCTGAGGCATCTGTGCCCATCCTTATCCCTGCCGGCCAAAAACTAGAAGCACTTGTTGGAGCAGCCACCTTGGATCATGAAAGAAGCTTGGGAATGGAGGACATAAAGGCAGAACAAGATAAAAGAAACTTGGATCCTTACAGGCTTCATGGAAAAGAGCCACCCTTCAAGCCCGGGGCTGGCTACCTCTACGCCTTTGCACGAGATAAAGGAAATTATCTTTTGTAAACTGCGCAAAACTGTCCAGGTCCTGTAACTGTAATTCCCGGGACCCCACTTAGTGTAGTATATGTGTTCAACCACACACGGCAGCACTAAAATTTCCCTGTTATTCTGGGTCTTTGTGATTCAGGGCCAAATAGTATCCTAATTGCTACAGAGCATAAATTGGAATAACCAGTCTGGGGAGAAGTTTAGCAATACTTAGTATAACTGACATATGCATATCCTATCATCCCTATAATATACTACTATAGTGGTTCTCAAAACATGTTCCCTGGACTCTGGAGTCTTTGAAGGTCAGCAAGGTTAAATTTATTTGTGTGACACTGAAACGTGACTTGCCTTTCCACTGTGTTGACATCTGCATTTATGGTGTAACAGCGATGGCTAGTTAGGTAGCACACTCAGGCAGTCGTACCAAACTGTAACAGTACTCAGCAAACTCTTCACCGCCACGTGCGGGGAGGTTGAGGGGAGGAAAAAGCAGTGTCACTTAAGAATTTCATTGCTTGGGCGCCTGAGTGGCTCAGTGGGTTAAGCCTCTGCCTTCAACTGGGGTCATGATCTCAGGGTCCTGGGATCAAGCCCCGCATCGGGCTCTCTGCTTGGCGGGGAGCCCGCTTCCCCCTCTCTCTCTGCCTGCCTCTCTGCCTACTTGTGATCTCTCTCTGTCAAATAAATAAATAAAATCTTTTTTTAAAAAAAAGAGTTTCATTGATTGAGCAATAAAAGAACTATTTGTTGTATTGTCTTGACACTTAACAGTTCCTAATATTCAGGGTGACAGCATGAAGGATGTGGCTGAAGTACAACAGGGCCATCCGTAGCTGCTTACACAACCGTTCATCTGGGCAGCTGCACTTGCCACTTTTTCATGAAACTGTTTTTACTTAAAATACTTTTTTTTGAAAAAATAAAATAAATAAAATAAATTAAAATAAAACTGACAAACTATGTTTATTCTGACTTGCATATCCTTGAGACACTTTCTTGAAAATGAATAAAGTCCGCATGTGACTTCAAAAAAAAAAAAGAGCGATAGTATTTGCTGTCAATGATAAAATTTGAACTTTTAAGCAAAACCTACAATTTTTGAAAACTTGTCTATCACCATGAGCTTAAAGCTTCCTGATGCTTAAATTATTTTTTGATATTATATAACAAAATGTGTCAAAACTTGGAAGATTTACTTAACTCAGTGAACCAATAATTTCCAAATGACCAATGAAGGCGTGATGTTTCTTCTACAAAAGTAAAAGATCAACTCAGCATGAACATACTGTACCTCTTCTAGTACGCAGACAAAAAATGAAATCACGTCCAAGGGAGAAAAATTAGGCAAGGGCTCAACTTTCCAGCAGCAACGCCCAGGACTGGAGCACCACGGAGGAAGGAGCTGGAAGCTCGGAGGGAAAGAACTGTGGGGGAGGCTGAGAAAACTGTGTCCCAAAGGATGTCCACATCCTAATCTGGAACCTGTCCACATGACCTTATTTAGAAAAAGGATCTCCACGGAAGTGATGGAATGGAGGATTTGGAGATGAGGTGATCCTGGATTATCCAGGTTGGCCCTAATGTGATCACAAGTGTCCTTACAAGAGAAGCACAAGGAGATCACGAGCAACAGAGGCAGAGCCTGGAGTGGAGCTGCCACAGGCTGAGGTTCACCTGCCCCAGCTGAGCCCGAGCCCGGGAGAGGCAAGGAGTGGATTCCTGCCTCCAGAGGAAGGGCAGCCCTCCCACACCCTGGACTCCAGCCCAGTGACCCTGACTGCAAACTTCTGGCCTCCAGAATGTGAAAGAAGACACAGGTGTGGTTTTAAGTCAGCGAGACCGTGGTAATTTGCTATAGTGGCAACAGGAAACTAACAGTGACCCAGTAACAGCAATCCTGGCAAGCTGTTATTCAGTCACAAGCGTATGGATGCTGTTGACTCACGGGCATAAAGGAGACCAATTAGGGTTCACAGCCCTAATAGACCCAACACATGTCAAATATTTTATACCCCTTCACCATCTCGAAAAGAAATTGATAACACAACCAGATGACATATTTTTTAAATCAACATTATGGACTAATGAAAGGAAACAAAGAGAGGAAATTGGCAGCCGCTATACCCAACAAATCCACTCCAGCCCATTCTCACCTCCTCACTGTGCGGGCTGCCGGAGTTCGGACTGCATTCAGCCAACTAAGCACAGTCAGAGCTAACCCCAGGGCTTTAGCCAAAACAGCAAATCCAGAATCTCTTTGCAGTAAGTACAGCCATGTCGACCAATTTGAACTCACCTACAATTAGTTCTTGGCTTTGTATCCGGTAATCCATCCACACACATTCTCCAGTATCTTTTGGGGGATAGAAACTGGCAAAAATCTTTGTTCTTTTACCATGTGTCTTTGTTTGGGTTCTTTGGAAAGCAGAGCCTAGGACAAAGACTGGGGTACAAGTGGTCTGTTCAGGAAGTGAGCCCATGAAACAGACATGAGGGAGGGGTGAAAGAGAAGAGAGAGGAGAAATCAAAACATAGTGTTCCTGAGGTCACAGTTCTGGGTAACAACTCTGACTTTACCAGGGCCTCCTGAAAAGTGTACAGAACGCCTCCTAGGACTGTCGGTTATTCACCCACTGCCTCCTGTCCCCAGCCCCTGAGGTTGCCTCCAGGAACCTGGGCTGTGCTGGTAAATAGCCCGAGTGGATGCTTGTGCTGTCCGAAGGGCTGGGACACACAGGGCAGACCCACGGCAGGTACCAGGGCTGAGCTGTGCAAACCCCCTGCAAGTCAATGGGCACTGAGGGCATCTATCAGGACCCGCTCTCACGGCCCTCAGACCTACTCAGGCACCATGTTAAACCCAGTCTGTCATGAGTCTTTGGGGCAAAGGCTGGTCACAACCTCTACACAAGCCTTAATACAATGAAAATGGGCCACACCAGTGCCACAGCTCCCAAGGCTCTGATACTCATTATCCCCCTCATCCGCCGAGTCTGGGCTTCCCTTGTCCTCAGCCGGCATTTCATGGGTTACCCACACTTTCGTTCCTTGGGGCTTCCAAGCCCTTGGTTGCCTTGCCCTTGACAGGCTGAGGCTGATGAACATGCCCTTCCACTGTTACCACATGGCATGGAAGCAACCAGATAGACCCAGGTAAATCCTCACAAACTCATCACAAAATCACCAAACTCTTGATGGCCCCTAAGAAGCAGCAAGCCTGAATCTCCTCACAGTCGTCCTCAATTGTCCCCTCCTGCTTTGTCTGCCGGTTCCCAGCACGAGGACTCAGAGTGACCTAATGGCACTTTGGGACTGTGTCCCATCATGGAAGTGTTCCCTTCCTGGGAACCAGGGGCCAGATCCAGCAGAGTTTAATGTTACAGAGACAGAATGTGCAAATTCTATGAGTGGGTCACTGACAGTAATGGTGAGAGATATCCCAAGCCCTGGGTTCTTAGGGCATTGTTGTTCCTGGAACCACATACTTTATCTACTGGGGCACAGCACAATATACTGAGCTTTCACTTGGTGTTTATAGCCCAACTCCTCAGGCTACTGTCCCACAGCTGGGACATTTGCTAAGTCTCTAAGAGAAACAGTGGCTTCCATGGCAATTCATACATTGTTGCACTTCTTGCACTGTAGAATGAGTTCCTTGATTCAAAGTAATGTCATACATGATAACATATTGGTAAATCAGGGTTCTCTAAGGCTCTGGATAGTGATATTACTCTGATGCGTGGTGCATATGTGCATCTGAGAAAGCAAACCCATATCCAGAGCAGGTGTCGATTCCAGTAAGGGTACCCTCTCCCGGGTGGAAAGGACCTGCTGGAACTGACTTGTCACTGAGTCATCTAGGGATGGAGCTGTATCAGACCTCAGCACTGATCTTGGCTCTAAGAGGTCAGAAATTCAGCCACAGTAACAATTAGACAAGTTTGATTAGAGAGAGCCCATGTTAGTGGACATAACCAGCACTCCTGCCACCATGGCAATTCCATTCCTGGGCCGACAAGTACAAGGGTAGCCAAGGACAGAAGCTGGCTGACATCTGGCCATCCACTTTGCCATTCAGTGACCCCTCTGCAGTGGGTATTGACATGAGGCACAAAGATGCACACATTGGTGAGGTCTTCTACAGGCTCATCTTCTTTTTCAGACTGCCTTGTCTCCAGTATTCCCCTCTAGCTCTTTCCAGGTCCTGGACCAGCCCCCAAGACATCTGTCACCACACAGAAATTCATGTGCACTCTTTCCCTAGACCATTACTCTGTCCACTCCACTCTCTCCCTGCAAAGTGGAAACCCAAGAGTACTGCTCAGAGCTCTGCCCTCTGGAGGGTTTCCCCTCATTACTTTCCTTTAGAACCACCCTGAACAGGACTGTAGTTCAGCAGTGAACCATTTTAAGCTCACAGCAACACATCAAGTCGACCTACCTGTGAACCAGATCTGAATTTTTCTTCCTGTCTTCTGAGAGAGAGGCATCAGTGGAACAAGGGAGGAGACATGAGGGCCACAGCCACCTCTTCCTGTAAATCGCAGGAAGCTCTCTCTGGACAAGCTTGCGTCCAATTCTTCTTCACTGTGCAGCGAGTTGCTACGGAGCCTGCCTAACCTACTGACGTCTCGGGTCTGTCAGCATCTAGCTCGGGACAGGCCGATGTGGTTATGTGGCCGTGCGGTGCCCCACAAGCAGGCACTAAGCCTCTACTGGGATCCAGCAGTGCACCAGAAGCTGCATGGTTTTGCTTCAAAACCCATAGAGTGTGCACTGCAAATCCACGGAAGCATGTCAAAGGTGTCCTATAGAATCCCTACTTACCACAAATAAGTCCAACCTCACCCCACTCATTCTGCTGAGTGGCAGGGGAACCCATCCTCCAATCTGGGTCTACAGAGGCCTCCTTTGTTCTGGGCTCCACTCAAAACTGGCGGTCTCCCAAGTCATTCAACAAATGGGTCAGGACAGTGTTCCCAAGGATGCTGACTACAACATCCAGAGATACATCAAGGGCTATGCCTCCTTCTTCGTGATCCAGATGCAAGATGCAACAACTTACCATCATCTTGGAAGCAATGCCCTGTCTTGCCCTACAGCGCACCCTGAGAACTTCACTGATGACAGGATCCACGACTACGGAGGGGCTCTCTCCCATCCTCAGATCTGCATTGTCTCATCAAGGACAGAGCCCTTGTCTCTTCCTTCTTCACCATGTCCAATCAGCATGATGTTATCAGTGTTACCTGAAAGTCTGGGGTGGATTAAATTGTGGAAGACAGCAGGAAAGTTAAAACCACCTTGAAGGGAGATAATACGTTTGGTTGTTCTTCCCATAAAAATGTGAACTGTTGGGGCGCCTGGGTGGCTCAGTCAGTTAAGCCTCTGCCTTCTGCTCAGGTCATGATCCCTGGGTCCTGGGATCGAGTCCCACATTGGGCTCCTTGCTTGGTGGGAAGACTGCTTCCCCTCTCCCTCTGCCTGTCACTCTGGTACTTATGACCTATCTCTCTCTCTCTGCCAAATAAAATATCCAAAAAAAATTTTTTTTTAATGTGAACTGCTTTTGGGAATTTACTCTCTGCTACTGGAAGTTGAAAACAATGTTCCCAAATCAATAACTGCGTTATCTGGTGCCAGAGGCACATTGATAGGTTTCAGCAAAAACAGCTCAACTGACACAGCTACTGTGACTGGGGACACCACTTGGCTACATTAGTGGTGATTCACCACCCTTTACTGAGCCCGTCTGGATTTTGCAGGAGCCATTCAGGTGAACTGAAGATGCCATGGGGAGCAGCACCTGTCTTTGAGAGTGACGCACTCTCTGCAGTCCCACCGGGAATGCACCGTTGCTTCTGGCACTCCCCTGGCAGGGAGGGGGAGGGGGGTTTCAGGGGCTCCCACTGTGCTCTTTCTGCCATGAGTCTTATTCCACAGATCAGGGGTCAGGATCTGCTCACTGCTAGGTACCATCATCCCAAGTATGCACTGGGACCAAAAACAGAACCACAGGACTTGGGCCAGGACCCCATTTATCAGCTGGCTCGCAGACCCTCCTCTAACCAGGGCTCCTGATGTTTCAGGTGCCTTGGCACAAGTATCTCCGATCCTGTTTCCAAGAGCCTGTGAGAGGTCTGCATCGTCCCTTTGCCAAAGTAAATTATTTGTTAAGCAGCTCTAGGTCCCTCGGAGGAAGGCCTGGAGGACCCTTGAAGGGCCGAGCCTCCCTGTCAAACCGTGGGCTCCGGGTCTCAGAACAGGCTCAGATTTTAAGAGCGAGGGATGGTGATTTCCCGCTGCAGCGACTGACTTGTGCCTTCTGACCGCAAACTCTTCACTTCTTTCCGCTTGTTCGCATCAAACCCCACCCCAGTCCGCTGCCCCTCGATCTCACCCCACGATCGCCGCGGGGCAACAAGCAGGGCCACAGCTCCCTGAGGCTCCAGCCTCCCGGGCGGCCCCTCCGGCCTCCAGCGGAAGCAGAAACGCGGGAGTGCGCCGCGGCTGGGGCACAGTCGGGCTGGGGTGGGTTTGATGGGTGCCGAGGGGAGCCGAGGAGGCGTCCGCAGCCCCGCGCGTCTGCTCCAAGCCGAGCCTTCTCCTGGGTTTCGCCGCCGTGCTAGATCCGGGGGCACGAAGGGGAGCGGCGCGGGGCGTGGAGCCGTAAGCCGCGAGCAGCGCGCGAGGGCTTCCTCCCCTAACGAGGGAGCCTCGGCGGTGACTACGGCCTCAGGGCACCTGGAGTCCTCGGAACTGTCCCCCGGGTCCCACGCTCCCACTCACTGCTCAGCAAACGTGTACGGGTCGCCTACGCCGCGCCCCGCAGTCTCTGCTCCCGGGCGGCGAGTCGCACACCGCCGCCTCCTCCGGGTGGGACCCCCGCACTCAGCGGCTCTTTCCGCGCCCGACCGCCCCCGGGACTGGGCGGGGTTTGCGCCCGTCTGTCCAGCGAGGGGCCGCCGCCTGCGCTAAGCCGTGCGCTCCCCGAGCCCCGCAACGGCCCTTCTGCCCTCCCTGGCACCTGCCCAAGGACACACGCCCTCGAGCACCCCGGCCCGCCTAACCCCTGGCCGCAGGACAGCTCGCGGACCGCGGGCGGGCGCGCCAACCGTCCACGTGACCGGCCCTCGAGACACGCCCCAGGGCCGTGCGCCCCTGCCTGCTCTCGACGCTTCTGGTTGGCCCCCGTGGGCCCCTCCCAGCCGCCTGTCTTTGGAGTGGCCCCGCCCAGAGAGGCAGCTCATTGGTGTTCGCTCAGAGTAGGGGCGAGCACGGCGGAGATGCGCAGAACTTGGCCTTCGGAAAGGGCACCCGACTGGGATGACGGAGAGAGGCGAGCGGCGCCGCAAAAGGCCGAAAAGAGCCGGAGAGACCCGAGTACGACGAGAGCAGGGCAGGCTGGCCGGAAGCAGACCCGAGCGCAGCCGGAAGGAGCCGAGTTCGCCCGAAGGGGCCTGAGCGTGGCTGGACGTTGGGGCTTCGCCCTGCCGGCGCCATGGCTGCCGAGGGGACAGCTGTGGCCGGAGGCGGGGCTGTTGGCGACCGGCTGGCCAAGGACAGCTTGCCGCAGTCTCAGTGCCCGGACGCGGCCCCGAACCGGCGGCGCGGCTCGTCGCTGTCGCGTGACGCCGAGCGCCGAGCCTACCAGTGCTGCCGGGAGTACTTGGGCGGGGCCTGGCGCCGAGTGCGGCCGGAGGAGCTGAGGGTTGACCCTGTGAGGTGGGAGGTCAGGGGTCAGCTCTCCGGAGCCAGCGCCGGGTCAGGGGTCGAGCTCGGCCCCGGGGACCCCGCGTTGCTGCGGCTCCTGCGCGTGCGGGGCGGGGGGCGGGGCCGCCCGCCCCGGGGCGGACGCAGGGGGCGATCCGGGGCGCGCGGGGGCAGGTGCCGCCGGCCGCGGGCTGAGCGCACGCTGCTGTGGGTCTGCAGCGGAGGCCTCAGTAACCTGCTCTTCCGCTGCTCGCTGCCGGACCAGCTGCCCAGCGTGGGCAGAGAGCCCCGGGAGGTGCTGCTGCGGCTGTACGGGGCCATCCTGCAGGTGAGGACGGAGCGAGGGCCGCCGTGGCCCCGGCTTCGGGGCCTGCCCTCCCGCGTGGCGGGTGGTCGTCGCCCCATCGCGCCGCCGAGGGCGCGGAGGCCCAGGGGCTCAGGAGCTTGTAAATTCCGCTGGAGCCTGGCGCGGGCGTCTCCAGGCAATAGAGCAAGCGGCGGCGGTGCTGGGAGGTCAGAGCAGACGCTCCTGTGTTGGCCTCCGGCCCCTCGTGACTCTTCCCCCGTGGTTGTCCACCTTCCTTTAGGGCGTGGATTCCTTGGTCCTCGAAAGTGTGATGTTCGCCATCCTGGCAGAGCGGTCGCTCGGGCCCCAGCTCTATGGAGTCTTTCCAGAGGGCCGGCTGGAACAGTACATCCCAGTAGGAGCCCAGCCCAGCCCGGCCCTGACCTCCCCGAGGCACCTCCTGCCCCCAGACCCTATCCCCCTTTCCAGTGTCGGCCCTCATGTCCCTTACCCCAGGTAGGGCATTTTCCCCAAGACCCTGACATCCCCCCACCTCCGTTCCCCACCCCTTCCCCCTCCTGCCCCAGCCCCCTCACCACCCTGATAGGTTCCTGGGTGCAGAGCCGGCCACTGAAAACCTGTGAGCTTCGAGAGCCAGTGCTGTCAGCAGAAATCGCCACGAAGATGGCCCGGTTCCATGGCATGGAGATGCCGTTCACTAAGGAGCCCCACTGGCTGTTTGGGACCATGGAACGGTGAGTCCAGAGCCGTCTCAGGGCTCTTGCACACCTGTTCTGAACCCTGATCCTGCCAGTTACCACACTGAGCTGCAGCTGAATGTGTCCGTGACTGTCCAGCTGAGTGGATCAGGTGTCCCAGTGTCTAGCATGGGACCCTCACACAGAACAGGCGTCCGAGTAAGGCAGACAAGTCTGTCGGAACAGTGTTCCAGAGAAGCTCTCCAGTGATAGGAAAACGGGTAGGACAGCCCGGCCTGGGGAAATCGGAGAGGAGGTAGGAAGGGATAACAGAGGGAGCATGTCTTGTTCTTTGGAATTCAGGTACCTAAAGCAGATCCAGGACCTGCCCCCGACTGGCCTCCCCCAGATGAACCTGCTGGAGACATACAGCCTGAAGGATGAGATGGGCAACCTCAGGTGAGGGACGGCAGGGCAGGAGAACAGAAGAGCACAGCACAGGAACCAGTACCAGGCACCTGCTGGGGTACCTCCCCAGGATTTACTGAGGGCGGGCTCAGGGCCTGGCCCACGGGGTGACTGACCCTCCTCTGGTCACTCCTGCTCAGGACCCATGCCCCCTGTTCTTCTACAGGAAATTGTTAGACTCTACCCCATCACCCGTGGTTTTCTGTCACAATGATGTCCAGGAAGGTAGGAGAAAGCACCGGCATCTCCTAAGGTGAGGGGGGCCAGAGGGCCCTGGAGTAACCGGAACTCCACCCCGTTTTCCCAGGGAACATCTTGTTGCTCTCAGAGCCAGGAAACACTGACAGACTCATGCTGGTCGACTTTGAGTACAGTAGTTACAACTACAGGTGAGGGTAAGAGGATGGCCTCCATGGGTCTGTTCCCACAACAGCCTGGAAAACAGACTAGGCCTTCCTCTCTGCATCCCAGCTGCCCAGGGTATTTGGGGACTGAGTGTCCACCTTCTTCCCCCAGGGGCTTTGACATTGGGAACCATTTTTGTGAGTGGATTTATGATTATACTCACGAGGAGTGGCCTTTCTACAAAGCGCAGCCTGCAGACTACCCCACCCGGGGGCAGCAGGTATGTGGACGGGACCTGGCCTGTGAGGGAGGAGGAAGGGAAGGTCTGGAAAGAATGGTGAGAAAGGGTGTTCACTGGGAAATGTTCCGCAGTCTCCACATTGTCTGACTCTGTCTGTCAACCTCAGCTCCATTTTATTCGCCATTACCTGGCAGAGGTCAAGAAAGGTGAGACCATCTCCCAAGAGGAGCAGAGGAAACTAGAAGAAGATTTGCTGGTAGAGGCTAATCGGTGAGGAGAGATGGGGCAGAGCGGCGTGCAAGGGAAGAGGGGCTGAGGAGGAGGCTGGCAGGCCAGCTTCTGGAACTGCAGGTGGGGGCGGAGCGGAAGGGTCAGGACAGTGTTGGGAGTTAAGGCAGTGGGGGAGAAGTTTGAACTTTGGGGCTTGACCAGCCTGAGGGATGAGATCCAGGTAATGCCAGGTGTGCTCTGAACCCCTATTTGTCCTGCCCTCCTTAGATATGCTCTGGCATCCCATTTCTTTTGGGGTCTCTGGTCTATCCTCCAGGCGTCTATGTCCACCATAGAATTCGGTTACTTGGTAAGTAACCCAAATGGGTGAGTTAGGTGGGAGGAGGGGGAACAACAGGGGCCTCATGTTCCCCAGGAAATCTGTGGGCAGACTTGGGGTGGGGTGGGGTGGGGGAGGCAGGTGCTAGTCTCAAGCCTTCTCACAGGTCTTCTGGGGGGTTTCCTTCCCTAGGAGTATGCCCAGTCTCGCTTCCAGTTCTACTTCCAGCAGAAAGGACAGCTGAGCGGCTTCCCCTCATCCTGACTCTCCGGCCTCCAACTCAGATTGCTCCGGGAGCCTCCAGGGCGGGACCTTGGAGGGAGGCTCTGGGGACTGGGCTGAGCCCTGGAGCGAGCCTGGGCCTGAGGATGCTGACCTCTCTCCACAGCAGGCAGATGGTGGGAGAGAGCCCCCTGGCTGTGTACCTTGAGACAATAAACAAGCTTCTTCCTTCACACCCAGTGCTCCTCTGCTGCAGAAAGTACCAGCCAGGGAATGCACACAGATTGACAGGATCACTGATCGCGGCTGTGAGCCTTGTTTTCTCTGAAGAGGATGGCTGTTGGGTGCTCTTGGCTTGAGAGTCGTTAAGGGTTCACTGTGCCAGTTGGAGCCCCCTACTCTCCCCCTCCCTGGCCCCAGCTTAGAAGTGACACACACTAGAACGATTTGGGTGGTGGGCTAGGAGGTAATGAGGGTACAAAGAGGGCACTGGGGTGGGGCTGCCCAACCCTGAGCACTGGAGATCAGGGGACAGGCAGCATAGCTGACACTCTGATGACCTTTTCCCTACATTCAGCTATTTTTAGCTCCAATGCTGCCATCCTCACGTGAGACCCTTTGGGCCCCCCCAGGTTCCCAGACCTCTGAGCAATGCCAGCTTGCAGAAACCCGGCCCACCCCCACTCCGATTCCCACCACAGAGAGGAGGGGATTCTGGTTGCCGCCCCACATCTGTTTTCTCAACCCAAATTTGGGAGTGGGTGTCAGGTTCCCGGTGAGGGCGGGGCAGGGATGGCCAGGCCTGAAGGACATGGGGACACGGGCCAGAGCGACTGGCCCCACACGCGGACAGGAGCGAACCCAAGCTGTGAGTGGACTGGGGGGCAACACGGGGCCACCCGTGGGGCTTAGAAGCCTAGACCAGAGCAGGGGGCGAGGACGGCGCGGGATCCCTTGCAGTTGGGTTGTCTGCCTCGCTCCAGATCAACTCTGCTTTCAGGGGCGCGTCTCGCCCCAACCCGGAGGCAAACCCTTCAATGTCCTCGGGGCTTCTGAAGATTTCCCGGCTCGGCCCTCTTCCCGACCGCTGCCCCACCGTGGAGGAGCACGCCCGGAACGCGGGCGCGAGGGTTCCGCGGCCGTTGGTCGCGCTGCGGGGCTGGGGCCGGGGCCGGGGCCGGGGCCGAAGCCGGGGCCGAAGCCGGGGCCGGGGTCGGGGCCGGGGTCGGGGCCGGGGTCGGGGCCGAAGCGGTCTGCGGGCCTAGGGCGGCCGCTGGTGTAGCGCGGCCGGGGGCGGGGGCGGGGGCGCGGCCGGGGCTCGGGGGCCCTCGAGGCAGAGGGCGGCCGGAGGCGGGGCCAGCCGAAGTCCGCCCGCGCACCCTCCTGCCCTGCCCCCTCCCAGGTGAAGGCCAACCTCCGGGATGGCGGAAGCGCACCAGGCCGTGGCCTTCCAGTTCACGGTGACCCCAGATGGGGTCGACTTCCGGCTCAGTCGGGAGGCCCTAAAACACATCTACCTGTCCGGGATCAACTCCTGGAAGAAACGCCTGATTCGCATCAAGGTGGGCGCGGGTGGTTCTGGCTTCTTCCTCCCAGCAGCTGCAGGATAGAGTTTTCGCGAAGGCAGAGGCCAGGTGTCAGCTGCTGCCCCATTGTCAAGACCTTCCACCCCCACCTTGGCTGGCAGTTTGGCTGAGTGGCAGGCTCTAGCAGTGCAGAAACCAGAGGGGTGCTCAAGGTGTGGAGGGGAGATGGGCGTGCAAGGAGTAGCAGTGGGACCCAGTGAGTAATTGGGTGCTGCAGGTACAGGAGTGTGGAGGAGGGGAAGACCAGACATGAAGGAGGAACAGGAGCACAGCAGGTGAGGGAGGGAGGCGGCCTCCCAGGCAAAGACCAGGACCTCGCCGGTGCCCACCGTCATTTCTGCTGTTAAGTGTGCCTGTTTCTGCCCCACAGAATGGCATCCTTAGGGGTGTGTACCCTGGCAGCCCCACCAGCTGGCTGGTTGTCGTCATGGCAACAGTGGGTTCTTCCTACTGCAAGGTGGACATCTCCATGGGGCTGGTCTGCTATATCCAGAGGTGCCTCCCTGAGGGGTAAGAAGAAGGGTGACAAGAGAGGGCTGGGCAGCCTTCAAGGCCAGGGTTCTTGAGCTGGGCACATTCAGGATAATAGCCACTGGAGGTCCTAGGGGCAGCCCTCCCTGGGGGCCACCATCATCTGAGTCCAACATTTTGGAAATTGGTATGTAATGCATTCAGAAAGGAGTGTGCCGGAGAATGGTCATCCATGCCTTCTCCAAGCTGGTTCACAACTTGAACATCAAAACTGAAGTCAGAATTTCCCTAAGCCTGACCTCAAGTGGATTCCCTGCAGCCCTGTCCCTTCTCTGGCAGATGTGGCCCCTACCAAACCCCACAGACCCGGGCACTTCTCAGCATGGTCGTCTTCTCAACGGGCGTCTGGATGACAGGCATCTTCTTCTTCCGCCAAACCCTGAAACTGCTTCTTTCCTACCATGGCTGGATGTTTGAGATGCATGGCCAGTCCAGCCACTTCACCAAAGTCTGGGCTGTGAGCAGAAGCCAGTGGACGGGTTCAGGCAACTGGTTTGAGACTCTGGGGGCCTCATTTGGGGTTCTAAGCTGGAGTAAGCTGGAGGGGAGAGGCAGGCAGGGCACTGGTGCCTGGTGCATAGGTTTGTCCTGGTTCTGAGGGTCAGGGGCCCAGCTCCTCAAGGGTTTGTGATTTGTTTCCTTTACTTCCCCTGGTTTTCACCAGAAACATTCTCTGCTCCGTATGCCCAGATCTGTGTCCGCCTTCTGTCCAGCCGGCGGCCCATGCTCTACAGCTTCCAGACATCCCTGCCCAAGCTTCCCGTGCCCAGCGTGCCGGCCACAATTCAGCGGGTAAGGGCCTGAAGCAGACGTCCCCGTTGGGCAGGCTAGGCTGGACTCAGAGGACTTCTCCAAACTAAGGGACTGTCCCTTGCAAAGAGCGGGGTTGAGAGAAATGGGGCTGGGTTGGCAGAGTCAGGACAGAAGTAGTCATTGCCGTTTGGCCCCCACGCTGACAATGACTTGGCTGGACAGTACCTGGAATCTGTGCGGCCCTTGCTGGATGATGCGGAATACTACCGAATGGAGATGCTGGCCAAGGACTTCCAGGAGAAGACTGCCCCCAGGCTGCAGAAGTACCTGGTCCTCAAGTCATGGTGGGCAACTAACTATGTGAGTCCCCTCCTTGGCTTATCCTCACCCGCCTTGTGTCAGGGGCATCTGTCCCCTGCCCTCTGCCCCAGCACTAACTCTTCCCTTCCTCCTGCAGGTGAGTGACTGGTGGGAAGAGTACGTGTACCTGAGGAGCAGAGCGCCCCTCGTGGTGAACAGCAACTACTACGTCATGGTGCGGGTGGGCCTGGGGGCAGGGAAGATGGGGGAGATCCGGAATAGTCGGGAAGCAGTTTTTTAGGGCAGCAAGGGTCCTGAGGATCTGGGGAGTCCAATAGACCCACAGCCTGAACTATCACTGTCAGAGTCCCTCAGGCTCACTGCCCTGACCAGCCCAGGCTCTATCCCTTCCTGCCTTGGTTTTCTCACCGGCCTCCCAGCCACAGGTTCCCAGCTGTCCTGACACCGTCACTGGGAACTTCCTTCATTGCACCTTCCTGTTATGATACTGTGTGGACCCCGAGCTGCTTCTCTTAGAGCTCACGAGGTCACGGTCTTCCCCTGACCCACATGACCAGCCCTTCTGCTCCCAGCACAGGCCTCAGCACAGCCACCCGTCTGCACAGCGGGCCCCTCCTCTCCCACTGCCCGAAACACATTCCGAGTCATGTGCCGAAGTCCCCTCCTCCACAGAGCTGTCCTCCCAACCACTTACGTACAGCTTGCCCATGACCGAGGTTTTAAACTGTTTTTCAGCGGTAGAAGCTTTGTGCTCAATGCAAAATAAACAAAACACGACCAAAGAAAATAGGTTATGAGAAAGCAGCTCCAAAGATTCAAGCTGGGCAGAGAGATGGCGTGACCAGTTACACGGTTCACCTCTGGCAGTGCACCCTGACCACGTGTGCAGGATGGACTGGGGAAAGGCATCAGGACCCCTCAGGTCCTTAGGCGGGGAGACCCAGGTGACACCAGGACAGAGAGGTGCTGCTGCGCATCTGTCACACCCCATGCAGGCTCTGCTCTCTCTGCAGGACTTCGTGCTCATCCAGAATACAAACATACAGGCAGCTCGCCTGGGAAACATCGTCCATGCTATGATCCTGTATCGCCGTAAACTGGACCGGGAAGAGATCAAGCCTGTGAGTTGTGTGGGGTTGAGGGCACAGCAGGGAGAGGAGGCCTGAGTCTGAGCCATGCCGGGCCTTCCTCCCAGGTGATGGCGCAGGGCATCGTACCCATGTGCTCCTACCAGATGGAGAGGATGTTCAACACTACTCGGATCCCGGGCAAGGAGTCAGGTACTGGCCACTGCCAGAGGCCCGTGGTGGGGCTGTCAGGACGGAGGCCCCTCCCTCCCAGGTCTGCGCCTCACGTGGCTGACCTTTCTATCTGTGCGCCCGTCACCAAGCGTCCAGGGCATCTCAGGGTCAGGGAACTGGAAAAAATACTTGATTTGTGACCTGCAGGGCCCAGAACAGACCCCCTGCTCCCCAGGACCTTCCAGGGCAGGGGTAGGTGGTCTGAAGAAGGGGTAGCGGGAGGAGCGGAGCTTCCCAGGAGCCCTTCACAGCCAGTGGAGTAGGAGAGGCTGCTTGCCGAGGGCGTGCTTCCTGACACGGGGACAGTGCGTGTACTTCCTGGAGCTTCGGCTTCCTCTTCTGTGAAGTGCTTTATGGGACTGTTGGCATTAAGCAAGAGAGATGGGAGCACCCAGCACAGGGCCTGGCTTGGTGCCAGCACTTCCACTGCTGGGAAAGGAAAGCCCAGATGGGAGGCCTGCGGGGGGGCTGGGGGGCAGTGGGAGCCGGGAGGTGTGCCCTGCCTCAGCCTTCCTGCCGCTTCTGTCCCAGACCTGCTGCAGCACCTCTCGGATAGCAGGCACGTGGCTGTCTACCACAAGGGCCGCTTCTTCAAGGTGTGGCTCTATGAGGGCTCCCAGCTGCTCAAGCCTTGCGACCTAGAGATGCAGTTCCAGAAGATCCTGGATGACCCCTCCCCACCTCAGCCTGGGGAGGAAAAGCTGGCAGCCCTCACTGCAGGGGGAAGGTACCAGGGCCCCATGAGAAGAGGAGCTCGGTCCTGCATGCCACCCTGGAACTTGGGGCCATGGGCATGACTGAGGGAGGCACGTGCTGGCAGGGTGCCCTCTGCCCAAGCCAGGCCCCTCCGTCGTGAGGAAGATGGTGGGCAACGGCAGACGGTGCATCTAGCCACATGTGACTGGGCGGGGACTAGGTGGGAGTGTGTGGAGGACAGGGACATCTGCCAGGACAGCCTGGTACCCCCAGCACTGGGCCCTGCCGAGTCCTGAGAGGTGTCCTTCGCTGCCGCCCAGTGACCCCACACTCACCCTGCCCTTGTGCCCCCAGAGTGGAGTGGGCACAGGCACGCCAGGCCTTCTTCAGCTCTGGCAAGAACAAGGCCGCTCTGGATGCTATCGAGCGTGCTGCTTTCTTCGTGGCCCTGGACGAGGAGTCTCCCCACTATGACCCCGAAGACGAGGCCAGCCTCAGCCTCTATGGCAAGGCCCTGCTACATGGCAACTGCTACAACAGGTGTGGCACCCCAGCCCCGCGGCAGGCCCCTTGCTCCTTCCCCCTGTCTCGGTGCTGCATCTCTGGCCTCCTTTCCTGCAGGTGGTTTGACAAGTCTTTCACTATCATCGCCTTCAAGAATGGCCAGCTGGGCCTCAACACGGAACACGCGTGGGCAGATGCACCTATCATAGGGCACCTCTGGGAGGTAATGAGCCCTCAGAGGGGTCCTGCAGGGCAGGCTGGGTGCGGGGTGTGAGGGTAGCTTCTCAGCCTGACCTTCTCCCTGCAGTTTGTCCTGGGCACTGACACCTTCCACCTGGGCTACACGGAGACCGGGCACTGCCTGGGCAAGCCAAACCCCATGCTTATGGCTCCCCAGCGGCTGCAGTGGGACATTCCTGAGCAGGTGTGCAGGTCAAGAGGGGACAGGGATGGGCATGTGAGAGTGGCAAGTACCTGGGATGCTCTCAGTGGGATGGGACAGAGTCCAGACTGGCCATGCAGAGAACAGCGATCCTGCGACCATCAGTTAGTGAAAGACGTGAGGCATGAGACTCGTCCACAGAGCACCCGTTTGTGCCTCCCTCTTCCCACAAAGCCCAGCATGGCCTCTGGGGATGGAGGCCCCTCAGGTTGCCCTCTGTGTCTGAAGCTGTTGAAGGCTCACTGAGACCTGCCCATCCTCGCTGCTTGGAGAGCTCTGCCCCCAGCTGACCCTTCCATATCTTGGCAGTGCCGGGCCATCATCGAGAGCTCCTACCAGGTGGCCAAGGCACTGGCAGACGACGTGGAGCTGTACTGCTTCCAGTTCCTGCCGTTTGGCAAAGGCCTCATCAAGAAGTGTCGTACCAGCCCGGATGCCTTCGTGCAGATTGCCCTGCAGCTGGCCCACTTCCGGGTAGGAGCCCTGCCGGGCTGCTAAGGGGCAGGGTGGCACCAGCCTCACCTGCCAGATTCACGCCTCTGTGCTCCTCAGGACAGGGGCAAGTTCTGCCTAACCTATGAAGCCTCCATGACCAGGATGTTCCGGGAGGGACGGACCGAGACCGTGCGTTCCTGTACCAGCGAGTCCACGGCCTTTGTTCAGGCCATGGTGGAGGGGTCCCACATGGTGAGCCCCCCAAACCCTCCACCTCCTGCCCACCTTGAGGGGCAGGGCTACTCTTCACTGTTCCGCTTCTGCTCCCCAGAAAGCAGACCTCCAAGATCTCTTCCGGAAGGCTTCAAAGAAACACCAGAACATGTACCGCCTGGCCATGACGGGGTGTGGGATAGATAGGCACCTATTCTGCCTTTACCTGGTCTCCAAGTACCTGGGGGTCAGCTCCCCTTTCCTGGCTGAGGTCAGCATTGTTGATGGGTGTGTCCCCTCTCCCCATGGCCTCTCCTGAGGGGGCACGGCCTATCCTCTGCCCGGATCCCCAGAAATTGCCCTTGAGGGCTGGAGCCAGCTTTCCTGCTCCACACCCCTTCCAGGCCTGTGGTCCTGTTTCTCAGTAGGTGGTTCTCATGAGGGTGGACATACAACTATGATGGCTCTCAGGTGGTGACAGTACTTTGGGAAAAGCGAAGAGGCTGCAGGATGAGGCTGGGCAGAGGGAACCTCCAGGGCCCAGACACTGCAGCAGGGACATGGGTGGACAACGAGCAGCAGCAGGAGGGGAAGGAGCAGAGCTGAGGGAGGGACAGGCCAGTAGGAGAGGAGGCCTGGGGGACAGTTAGGTCACGTGGGCCTCAAGGGTTTTGTGCAAATGCTGTCATGGTGAGAACAGACGAGGGAGGGAGAGGGAGGGGGGACGTGTAGCAGCAGTCGGCGGTCGGGAAGTCTGTGCTCCTGCTCCTGTGCTGGTGCTCAGGCATCACCGGTCAGCAAGTTGAGTGCTGAGTGCGTGGCATTTCACGCATGGTGCCTCACTGCTGTGATCTCCCTGTTACAGGTGCTCTCAGAACCCTGGCGCCTCTCCACCAGCCAGACTGCTCAATTCCAGATCCGTATGTTTGACCCGGACAAGTACCCCAAACACCTGGGTGCCGGCGGTGGCTTTGGCCCTGTAAGTGCCCTTGAAAGGAGATGGCTGAGCAGGACTGGGCCCCAGGGGTCTCAGTGGAGAGTACAGAGCCCTGAAGTCAGACCAGGGGCAGGAGCATAGCCCTGGGCTTGCCCTGCGTAGAAAGAGAATGGGTAGCTATCGACCCAGGAACTAAAGACACTCCATGGAGAGAGGCAGTGAGCTTGAACCTCCTGAGAGAAACACAATATCCTGGATCCCTGGTAGTGTCTGGACCTGCAGTAGGCAGAGCTCCTCGGTTTTCACACTGTTGCCTGGAAATGCTCCTGACCTCGGGGGAAATGCAGCATGTGGGGTGGGGCCCCTTCCTGGGCATCTTGTGGGGACAGCAAGCATGACATCAGCTTTCGGATCTGCAAGGTTTGGTTTACTTCTTCTTTACCCCTCGCGCTGCCCTCAGGTGGCAGATGACGGCTATGGGGTTTCCTACATGATTGCGGGCGAGAACACCATCTTTTTCCACATCTCCAGCAAGTTCTCAAGCTCAGAGACAGTGAGTCTCTCCCTCTCCTGCTCAGGCCTGAGGAGGGGGTACTACCTGGGGCCCTTTCTGGCTGGGGAAGAGTCCTTAGTTGTGGGGACAGAGGGACAGGGCCTCACCTGAAGGGTTGGTCTGAGCTCTTGGCTCCCGCAGAATGCCCAGCGCTTTGGGAACCACATCCGCCAAGCTCTGCTGGACATCGCTGATCTTTTCCAAGTTCACAAGGCTGACAGCTGAGGGCTGGAGAAATGCCAGCTGCCCTTTCCATCCCCACACTGTGGAAGAAGGGGCCTGTGGTCGGCTCACAGGCGTAAGGGGTGGCCATGCACAGGTGTCCAGCCTCCAAGGACAGCTCTGGCAGCAGGCACTCCCGAAACAGACGCTGCTCCCTGAGGGCCCAGGTGGTAGAAGTGGGATTGGAGCAGGGAGGGAATTTTGACTTTTTTTTCTTGCTAGACACCAATAAAGATAAGCCTCTGTAATTCTCTCTTAGCTCTTAGGTACCTTTGTTTTATTTGGGACCTAGGAGGCCCTCCCCTGCCCAAGCTCAGGCCAGAGAGGTAGCAGGGGGAGGAGATGGGCCTGGGAGACTGAGAGGCTTGTGACCTACTTTGCAATGCATGTTTCTCCTGAGGTCACCACCGTCCACACCCACTGGGACTAAACTCTTGTTTCACAACCTTCACCTGTTCCCTGGGGCCACTTCTGTTTGTCTGCCAGAAAGTGGGGCCCAGCTGCCAGTTCCATGAACGGTCATGCCCTCTGCACGCCTCTGGGCTGGGGCACAGCCCTGTGGAGGCCCATGGCTGCCTCCTGGCCATAGGGAAGGGCTAGAACCCCAGGCTCTCAGTCCACACACCAAGTGGTCATGTCTGTGAGAGGGCACACAGTATAATCTGGAGCAACACATGCTCCTTCCCTCAGGTTGACTTTCTACATTAAAATAACATTAAAAGTAAACACAAATTTTTTTCTGGAAAGTATAAGAAGGCACTTAATTCCTACTGCTGCATGTGAGAGGGAATCCGGGTCTCAGCACTCTGCTTGTTGCCAAGAACCCGGGAACGAATTCATACAGTCCTGGGCCTTCTCTTCTGAACTACCATTGATTGCGCACCCACCCCCTGCCCGGCGTTGTGCTGGGGATTCGGTGCTGAGCAAGGCACCTGCCGTGTGGAATTCACTATTAGGTCAAACAGGCATGGATTAGGGGATGGAGAGGACAGCATGGGAACTAGCAGCCTTTTGGAATAATTCACTTAGTACTTATTCAGTGCTATAATCGGTTAGGCACTGGCATACAGTAGTGAATAAAACTGGCCAAACAGGGGCGCCTGGGTGGCTCAGTGGGTTAAAGCCTCTGCCTTCGGCTCAGGTCATGATCCCAGGGTCCTGGGATCGAGTCCCACATCGGGCTTTCTGCTCGTCAGGGAGCCTGCTTCCTCCTCTCTCTCTGCCTGCCTATCTGCATACTTGTGATCTCTGTCTGTCAAATAAATAAGTAAAATCTTTAAAAAAAAAAAAACAAAAAACTGGCCAAACAGTCCCTCCCCCTGGGGCTTAGAGTCTAGTGGGAAGACAGGCATTAAGCAAGAAGAATGAGTAAATTATATAGTAAGGCAGATGGTAATAAGTGCTAAGGAGAAAAGTAATGGGCAGGAGCAATGGAAGGGTGGGTGGCAATTTCCTGAGGCAGACTTCCTGAGCGGGGCTATCTGACTCTGACTGGAAGCGAGGGAGGGTTCAGAGTGGACAGCCAGGGCCAGAGCTTCCAGGTGGCAGGTGCCGGCTGCAGTGCAGGAACAGTACCAGAGGGGCTGTGGCTAGTGTGGAGGTAGTGGAGGGAGAACAGGAGGGGACAGGTGGATCGGGGCCTCAAGGGCCTCATATGCCAGGCTCTGGCTTGTCTGAATAATGGGAGAAGCCACTGAGGTGAGAACAGAGGGTGATCTAATCTGCCCTAAATCTTAATGGGATCATTCTGGCCAACCAGAATGACATTAGAACAACATAGGAGGCAGTGAAGACAGAAACAAGGAGACCTGTCTGTACCTCTCGGCGGGGGGGAGGCGGGGGGGGCAGGTTGGGATAAATGATGGGACTTAAACTACCAAAAGGAGACTCAGGATACAAGAACGTCAATGTAGGTCTGAAAACCTGACAGGCATCGAAGATAATTCACATTTTCTACTTTGGGTGCTTGAGTGATTAGATGAGATTTTTAAATGTTGAGTTTGATGTGCCTATAGGAGGTATTCGTGAAATTGGCTCAAACTCCTCAAAATATAAATTGAAAACTAAGAAGATGTAGGCTCCTGAGAGCAGCTTTGAAGAGAGCACATGAGAGGATTCCCAGGGCAGAGGCTCCTAATCGCCTCTGAATCTCGGTGAGAAGCTTACGAATCTCAGCTCACAGAATGTTCCGTTCCGCACCAGAACTTTCTTGGGTTCCCAAGAATCTCTTCACAGACTGGGCCACACAGGGTACCTGTGTCACCCACCCTGGGGGAGTGTGTGGGTTTTGGTAGGCTTCTGGGCACACCAGCCCACCCAGCCTTGGGAGAGCAGTGAGCAGAGTCTTCCAAAAAGCTGGCTTTCCATTAATGCTGAAATCCAAGTTTTTCTTTTTTTTTTTTTTTTTAATCGGATTTTTTCTTGGTTAAAAAAGGTAAGAAGGGAAACCATAATGCTAACCCAAGGTAAAAACCTCAGCGACAACCCATCGAACCACAAGCTACTTGTAGCCCTGGGGTTTGCGGGTCGGCACTAGGCACTAGGTCAGGCTGGCGGCGGTAACAGACAAATCCCGACACCCTCGCGGCTTAGCCCGACAGAAGTCTAACCCTCGCTCACTTGGCTGAGAGGAAGACTGCTCCACACCACTACTCAGAGGCTGACGAAAGGCCTGCCCGCCTCAGGCTGGTCCCAGGTTGCCCTGCACAGCAACGCCCAGCAGGTACACGGGGAAGAGAGCAAGGGATCCGGCCTGGTGGTGACACAGAGCGTCCGCCCCACACCCACCGGCCAGGGCTCCCAGCGCGGGGGAGACTGGAGGACACAGCCTGGCTAGGAAACGCCCTGTGAGTAACGGCCGGTTCATGGGGAGGCCGGGCTGACACCCCCGCGCGTCCCGGGAGCCCGTCCTTGCTGGCCTGGGCTCTGCGGGCGCTTCGGACAGCCACCTCACCTGCGAGGCCAAACCGCCTTCCGAGCCTCCTCCGCCCCTCCGTTAGAGTCCATTCCCGAAAGGAAGCTTTGCCACGCGCTTGCCTTCGCCTTTACCGAACCTCTGCTCATCCCGGCGCACGCCGGCGTCGCCCGCGAGAGCGCCTCCCGGTGCGCGGTTCTCCGCGGGGCCGCGGCAGGAATCAGCTCCCGGCGGCCCAAGCCGACGGACGTGCCCCGAACGCTCGGGCTCAACCGTGTCTGCTACTCTGCAAGCGGGCGGCGACCGATCAGATCCCTGAGAGGAAACTGGAGTCCTCCTTCCGAACGGGCTTCCTCCCCACCGCCCCCGTCCCGGCCTGGCATCACCCTCGGGCCCAACCCCCGCCCCTTCCTCCCTCACCTCCCCCAAAACCAAGCCCGCTCAAGTCCACCTTCTGGACGGCTCTGAGGTGGTGACCGTCCCTGCCCTGCGACCCCCGCACCTCGGCCGTCATTCGCCCGAGCAGCCTGCTCACCTCTCGCTCCAGCAGCCGGCAGCCCGGGAGACCCCGTCCCCGAGCCGCTCCTCCGCTTCCGGCCCCTCCAAGCCGTCGGTGGCCCCAGTCTTCGCCCCTCGCACCGGCCCGCGGAGCCCGTCTCTCTGGTCTCCTCCGGACCGCCGCAGCGGGCGCAGCCGCTCTCGGCGCCGAGCGGCGGTCTTGCCCGCCCCGCCCTGGGGACCGCCAGGGCTCTCTCCTCCCGTCCACAGGTCCCTGGGGGCGGACAGCTGCCACAACGTCCGCAGGCGCGGTCGTCGTCAAGATGGGGAACGTCTGGGCCTGAACGCTTACTAGCACCTGCTGGGCCAAGTGCTGTCCCGGACACTGGGGACGCGGTGGTCAGGAGGACCCGGCCCTGCGTGCAAGGCCTTGCTCTGGCGAACCGCGGAGAAGAACACAACCATCAGGTCCACGAGAGGACCCTCCCTTCAGTTCCGCTCTCCCTCCACCTCAGCCACTGCGGGTTCGGGCAAGAGCCCCCGGGGCGACCCCGCCCCTTCCGCTCTGGAGACCAGCCAATGAGACCTCGAGGCCGAGACTCGGGACCAGCCAGAGGGCGGCACACTCACGTGTTTGCGGCCCAGCCCCTTCCGCTCCGGGATACTGGCCAATGAGGGCGAGAAATCATCTCCAGGGGGCGGGTCTGCTAACGGAAAGGGGCGGGGTTCCGTGGCCAGGTCCGGCCGCGTGCTCCCCACCACACAGGTGGGTCGCGGATCCCCACGCGAGGAGCGCAGGCGGTGCTTGAGGTGAGCGAGGCCTGCCCAGCCACGGGTCCCTGGCCCTCCCTGCGCCACCTGCCCGCCCGGGGCCACGAAGTCCCCGAGCTGTGCCCGCCGCCTCACCCGGTATCCCGCCCTCACCCGTCCCCTCGCCACGGGCCGCTCGCCGCCCCCCACACCCCTGTCACCCCAGCCCCTGTCCCCCACACCCCGTTTTTACCCCAGTCTCCTCGGCCCCCACAACCC